>BGPT01001930.1:67262-147029 GCA_003297045.1 Symbiodinium sp. clade C Y103
GCTCTTCTGTGTGAAAGCTCCTGCGTGTAGACATGTCTTGGTGTAAACGCTCTTCTGTGTAAAAGCTCCTGTGTGTAAACGCCTCTGTGTGTAAAAGCTCTCTTCTGTCTGAAAGAGTTCTCTGTATAAACGTGTATGTGTGTAAAAGCTCTTCTGTGTAAAAGCTTCTGTGTGAAAGAGTTCTCTGTATAAATGTGTATGTGTGTGCACGCCCTTCTGTGTAAAAGCTCCTGTGTGTAAACGCGTCTGTGTGTAAAAGCTTTTCTGTGTAAAAGCGCTTGTGTGTAAACGCTTTTCTGTGTGTAAAAGCTCCCGTGTGTAAATTTTCTGTGTCAAAGCTCCTGTGTGTAAACGTTTGCGTCAAAATCATAACGACAAACAGTTGAATTACCGTTGTCGGCTCAAGCCACGTAGTGCTTGAACAGGTTCACATTGTCAGAATTGTAGTTTGATTTGCACGGTTCTTCTTCCTTTTTTTTTACTTCATTTCAGAACGCATTGAGCACGTGGCACAGTATCATGCATGTGCAGACTATAACAGCATGCAACTTTTTCTCGTGTCCCACCCACGCTGGTTGTGACCGCAAGTCGTGCGAAACAGTCAGCTGTCACACATCACGCAAGAGTTGTCATTCATCGTGAATTCACCAACATCAATCATCATATCATTCATTGTCATTCATTCCTCATCATTCATCTCATCTACCGCTTTCATGTTATCTTCTGCTTCCCAACTCTTTTTGTCTGCTCCCTCCTGCTTTCCTTTCGGGCCACACTGTCGTCTAGTTTTTTCTGGTTTCCTTAATTTTGTGGTTCCATGACAAGGAGCAGCTGGCCCAGAAGAAGGCGAGCAAAGAACTGCGGAGCGAAGTTTTGGAACAACTCAAGGCAGGACGGGACGGAGATGATAGGGATGGCGGAAACGGCCAAAAGAAAGGAACCTGTTAGGATAGCGTTTTTTGCCTTCCCGTCAGATGTAGAATAAACATATATTAGGTTTTTGTTGAGTAGGCCTGATACATGTGGGTAGGATTCTTGATTGAAGATGTTGTCGTTTGTTCTTGTTGGATTTGTTTGTCATGCAGAGGCAATACAGCTGACACCTGATCAAGCCGAATTATTGAAGGCCTCCCAGAGCACAAGGCACGGGTAATTGGCTATGCGGTAATTCTGTTGACATACTTAACTTAAATTGGCTATGCGGTAATTCTGTTGACATACTTAACAGGAAAACAACCCACATCCAATCAAAACTTATATATCTATAAATACACATGACATGATTTCATGCACTTTCTTGGTGCCGAAACTTGGTGTGGCTGTGAAAGTCATCAAAGAAAGGTTACCTTCCAGCCCTACCATTCAATTGTGTTTTGCTGGTTGTTTGGCATCCATTGTTCGAACCATACAGACCCGGGGGTTTCATGCACTTCTCTGGTGCGTTTGTGTGTCATATGGCTGACCCATATCCTTCGGTAAGATCATCCGGCCAGCTGCATGAAAGAGGCTTTCGAAGCGCGAGCAGAAAGCTATGGCTCAACGCCGGGCGCAGTTGGGCATTCCTTTGACATCCACCATGAAGGTCTGATTGCAGACCCCTCCGAAGTTGAGCGCAAATAATCTATTGACATAGTATGGTAGTTAAGTCATTAGGTGTACTATATAACCGAAGGAAGTTTAGAAGTCAAACTTCCGACAATATGGACAAATGGAAAAGCCAAGATGGGAAGAGCCAGAGAAGAGAGAAGCTCAGGCAGAAAGAAAGTCACAAGAGAGAAGATAAGAGAGGGAGAAAGTCAGAAGAGAGAAGATAAGAGAGGGAGAAAGTCAGAAGAGAGAAGATAAGAGAGGGAGAAAGTCAGAAGAGAGAAGATGCAGGTGCACGAAAAAATAGGAAAGTCGCGAAACACGGTGTTTTTCCAATGTCTTGTGGCTCCGGAGGGTCGAAAGGTAAGCTCGCTAAAGCGGCGGGTGCGGAGACATCTGGGCAGATGAAAGATGAAAAATTGCACGCCGTTGTGGCGCGAAGCACAGTTGGAAAAAAAATGTTATCGGACCATTTTTGGAAGCTGCGAAGCGGAAAAAGTGCATGCCGTTGTGGCGCGAAGCAGATATGGAAGTAAAAAGTATTAAAAACTGACGGGTTTGGAGCACTTTTGGAAGTTGAGATGTGGAAAAAGTGCACGCCGTTGTGGCGCGAAGCATATTTGGAAGTGAAAAGTGTGAAAACGCACCATTCTCGGACCATTTTTGGAAGTTGAGATGTCGAAACAGTGCACGCCGTTGTGTCGCGAGGCACATTTGGAAGTGAAAAGTTAAAGGCTGTCAGCCTCGGAGCACTTTTGGAAGTTGCGATGTCACAAAAGTGCACGCCGCTGTGGCGCGAAGCATTTTGGAAGTTGAGATGTCCAAAAAGTGCACGCGGTTGTGGCGCGAAGCACATTTGAGAAGTCAAAAGTGTTAAAAACTGATGGGTTCGGACCACTTTTGCACGTTGAAACTTCGTTTTGTGTGGCAGGCGCAAGGGATTCTGCACTTTGTCAAAAGTGAGCTAAACGGCTAAACGTGTGGGTCTTGTAGCATTTTCAAAAACGATGGCAGGCGTGGCACATTTGAAGAGGATCTGCAAAGATGCATTTTTCGTGGCAGGCGCAATACAAGAGACAGCAGACATGTTCAGAGGTCACGGCGCTGATTTCCTGAGAAGGGTTGCATTTTGGAACATTAGATTCTAGATTTTCAGGTTTGTCCAAATCATTTTGCGTGACAGGTGCAGCACCTCGTGTGACCCGGACTCACTTTTTCGTGGCAGGGGCAGTATTTTGGAGACATGGCATGGAAAAATGGCAAAAGGCATCGGTACGAGGCCGTCAGCTGCACACTCAACTTTCCATTTTTAAAGGAAGCCTCGCAGAATTGCTTCGTTTTTGATGTTGTCAACTTCAAAATGGAGGAAGTCTCGCAGAATTGCTTCGTTTCGGAACATTACACTACACTACAACTACAACTACAACTCTAGAACCACAGCCACAATCACAACTACAACTACGCCTACCACTACCACTACAACTACAACTACACTACAAACTACAAACTACAACACCCTACACTGCACTACACTCCAACCACACTACACTGCAACCACACTACACTACACTACACTACACTAGATTAATAGAACTACAACCACAACCACAACTACAACTACCACTACCACTACAACTACAACCACAACTACAACTACCACTACAACTACAACCATAACTACCACTACAACCACAAGTACCAGTAGTACCGCACAAGGCGGTGGCGGAAGTTTCAAAGATAGGAAACCTATAGGAGAGGTTGGTTGCTGTGAATGATGGATGGCAGAGCGAACCCAGCTGGAGGCAGCGCAGTGTAGTTGTAGCTGTAGCTGTAGTTGTTGGTTTTAGGTGTAGCTGTAGTGGTAGTTGTAGTGTAGTTGTAGTTCTCCTGGTACTGGTAGTTGTACTCGTAGCTGTAGTTGGAGTGCAGGGCAGTGTAGTGTTAGTTGTTGTAGTTGTTGTAGTTGTTGTAGTTGTTGTAGTTGTTGTAGTTGTTATAGTTGTTGTAGTTGTTGTAGTTGTTGTTGTAGTTGTTGTTGTAGTTGTTGTAGTTGTTGTAGTTGCTGTAGTTGTTGTAGTTGTAGTAGTTGTAGTAGTAGTAGTAGTAGTAATAGCAGAGTAGTAGTAGTAGTAGTAGTAGTAGTAGTAGTAGTAGTAGTAGTAGTAGTAGTAGTAGGAGTAGCAGTAGCAGTAGCAGTAGCAGTAGCAGTAGCAGTAGCAGTAGCAGTAGCAGTAGCAGCAGCAGCAGCAGCAGCAGCAGCAGCAGCAGCAGCAGCAGCAGTAGTAGTAGTAGTAGTAGTACAGTAGTAGTAGTAGTAGTAGTTGTTGTTGTTGTTGTTGTTGTTGTTGTTGTTGTTGCTGTTGCTGTTGTTGTTGTTGTTGTAGTCATTGTAGTTGTTGTAGTTGTTGTAGTTGTTGTAGTTGTAGTTGTCATGTAGTTGTTGTGGTTGTAGTTGTGGTAGCTGTACTTGTGATTGTAGTGGTAGTTGTGGTTGTAGTTGTAGTGGTAGTTGTAGTAGTTGTTGTAGTTGTAGTGGTAGTGGTAGCTGTAGTTGTAGTTGCGGTTGTGATTGTGGTTGCAGTTCTTGTAGTCTAGTGTAGTGTAGTGTAGTGTAGTGTGGTTGCAGTGTAGTGCAGTGTAGTGTGGTGTAGTTTGTAGTTTGTAGTGTAGTTGTAGTTGTAGCGGTACGTGTAGTTGTAGTTGTGATTGTAGCTGTGGTTCTAGTTGTAGTTGTAGTTGTGGTTCTAGTTGTAGTTGTAGTTGTACTTGTAGCGTAGTGTAGTGTAGTGTAACGTTCCGAAACGAAGCAATTCTGCGAGACTTCTTCCATTTTGAAGTTGACAACATCAAAATCGAAGCAATTCTGCGAGGCTTCCTTAAAAAATGGAAAGTTGAGTGTGCAGCTGACGGCCTCGTACCAATGCCTTTTGCGATTTTTCCATGCCATGTCTCCAAAGTACTGCGTCTGCCACGAAAAAGTGAGTCCGGGTCACACGAGGTGCTGCAGCACCTGTCGCGCAAAATGATTTGGACAAACCTGAAGATCTAATGTTCCAAAATGCAACCCTTCTCAGGAAATCAGCGCCGTGACCTCTGAACATGTCTGCTCGAGGTGTCTCTTGTATTGCGCCTGCCACAAAAAATGCATCTTTGCAGGTCCTCTTCAAATGTGCCACGCCTGCCATCGTTTTTGAAAACGCTGCAAAACCCACACATTTAGCCGTTTAGCTCACTTTTGACAAAGTGCAGAATCCCTTGCCCCTGCCACGCAAAAGGAAGCTTCAACGTGCAAAAGTGGTCCGAAACCCTCAGTTTTTAACACCTTTGACTTCCAAATGTGCTTCCCGCCACAACCGCGTGCACTTTTTCGACATCTCAACTTCCAAAAGCGTTCCGGACATTTGGTGTTTTTAGCATTTTGACTTCCAAATGTGCTTCGCGCCACAGCGGCGTGCACTTTTTTTGACATCGCAACTTCCAAAAGTGCTCCGAGTCTGACAGTTTCCAATATTTTTACTTCCAAATGTGCTTTGCGCCACAACGGCGTGCACTTTTTCCGCATCGCAACTTCCAAAAGTGCTCTGAGACCGTCTGAACATTTTCTATTTCCAACTGTGCTTCGCGCCACAACGAAGTGCAATTTTTCATCTTTGATCTGCCCAGATGTCTCCGCACCCGCCGCTTTAGCGAGCTTACTTTTCGACCCTCCGGAGCCACAAGACATTGGAAAAACACCGTGTTTCGCGACTTTCTTTTTTTTCGCGCACCTGCATCTTCTCTCTTCTGACTTTCTCCCTGCCTGAGCTTCTCTCTTCTCTGGCTCTTCCCATCTTGGGTTATCCATCTGTCCATATTGTCGGAAATTTGACTTCCAAACTTCCTTCGGCAACTACAACAAGCACAGCTACAACAATTACAGCCACAACAACTACAACTACAACTTCAACTACATGAAAACTACAACAACAACGACGACGACTACTACCATTACTATTACTAGAAGTAGAAGTACAAGTACAAGTACAAGAAGTACAAGTACAAGAAGTACAAGTACAAGAAGTACAAGAAGTACAAGTACAAGTACAATTACGGCAACGACAGCAACTACAACAACAACAACAACAACAACTACAACAACAACAGCAACAACAGCAACAACAACAACAACAACAACAAGTACAACAAGTACAACAACTACCACTACACTGCACTGCACTCCAACTACAGCTACGCGTACAACTACCAGTACCACGAGAACTACAACTACACTACACCTCCCAGTGCGCCTACACCTACAACTACGACTACAGCCACAGCTACAACTACACTGCGCTGCCTCCAGCCACTTTTCGATCGATCAGTGGGTTCGCTCTGCCATCCATCATTCACAGCAACCAACCTCTCCTTTAGGTTTCCTATCTTTGAAACTTTCCGCCACCGCCTTGTGCGGTACTACTGGTATGCATAATATATTGATGTATGATACATGGTGATGCCTCATGGGTTCCATCCTGGGGTAATCTCCCCTTGGCACTTCAGCATTTCAAAGTGCCACACTTGGGAGCATGGCAGGAGACGTTGAGGCGGAAACCTCGGCAGGTGAAGCACCAAGCAAATGATCAGGAACGGGGTAGGGGATTCTGCTGGAACCCAACCTTGGCATTGCTCAAATCGGTTCGCATTTCTTGGTAGTCGCCGGCAGCCAAGATTGTAATGGACGCTACTGTGTCATTCACGATGTAGAGGATGTCGATGCAGATGAAGACGAACCAGATGAACCTCCCAAAGCAGGTGGGATCAAGGGGACGAGTCATGCTCTAAGCCTGTGGCAATTTCCAGGATTTTGACATTTATTTTGCCAGTCTTCCCGTGCTTTCTGGACTTGGCAAAATTTTGTCCAGGAGCCAAGGCACAGCCACCTGCAGAGCAGCCTGTGAAGACCGTGAAACCTCAGGCGACGTGTTTGTGATGTTTTGCATCCGCTTTGCCTCGGCTTTGCCGATCTCGAGGAAACAAAATTCGAAGTTCCAGCGACACAGAGGCTGCAATGAGAGGGAGCATTTGCTGCACTCGTGACGCGTGTTTCCAGGCGTCATCCTAGTTGCCTTTTGCTTTCCAAGATCAATGTCCCCTTGCCAGGCCAAAACCTTCAGCAGCGGGCAGCGAACCCGACAATCGCAAGGCAGGAGTTTCTGGTCATTTCCGAACAGGAAGAACACCCATCCCGGTTGCAGGCACCGATTTGATTTGCATGTTTGACGAAGACACGCACAAACCATGTTCACTGTGCCCCTAGTGATTCTTATGCAGGTTGAAACCGCCATGGCTCTGCAGCCTTTGCAGCGAGTCTGGATCTTGAGTTTACATGAGTTTACCACGTTGGTGCAGCATTGTGCAGCCTAATGCTGCCATGCCTCCATTCAGGTTCATGTGGAGCGAACGGCCGAGATTGAGGCAGGTTTTTTGTCATAAAATGCAATTGCGATCAGATGGAGATCAGTTGAGGACCTGAGGACAGCCCTCCGTGTTTGTCGGTCCAGAATGGTCCGGAGTGGTCCAGAGATCTAGGAGCAACGTGCTCGACTACCAGCTGTGATGATGGAGTTGGTGCCTCACTAGTGACCTATTGATTCCCAATGGTGCCTCAGGGCATCACCTGACGTGCCAAGTATATTTCGGCAGTGCCCCTGAGGCAGGAGTTCGTGGAGATGGTGCTGAGCACCGACGTCATGTTAGTCTTCATCTCATTGCCCAATGTTGCGGACCACTTTGCAGCAGTCGCACTGCCTAAGGTCTGTGGTGATACAGGGTGTGGCAAGTCGACTCAGGTGCAGCAACTTTGAGGAACTTCAAGTGGTTTCCGTTTGCAGCATGAAAATGCAGCTGCGGATGAGACAAGTGAGAGCGAATGATTTGTCATACCTAGACTAGCTTCATGATGGGTGCTAGATAGCCCCTTTTTGTGAGAACATTCACGCTCAGGTGCCACAATTCCTGTATGAGCCCACTTCTCAGCAACACCCAATGTGGCAACTGATCGGGGAGTGTTGAAGGCTTTTATCCTGCAGGAAAATGGGGCTCTGAAGCTGTTTGGCTACATAACAGGCTGCGGAACAACATGGCAGCTATCATGGACTGGTCACCTTGCGATCTAAGCAACCTCTGAGCATAAAGTGGAAGCAAAGATTGGGTTATTCCCCAGGACTTGCCACATACACACATATGCAAAGTTGCAGGCTCATAGTTCAATGATGTCAGATGAACAAATGAGACCTTGAGAGAGGCGACTTAGAGAGACAAGAGGATCCGGAAATCCTCCCATCGCTGTCCATGTCATGGTGGCTATCGTGGCCTCCTCCGCTGAAGCCCAGCCCCTGCGACTCGAAGATGCCGAAGAACTCTTTCGGCCTCACCTGCCATGCTCTCCCAGGCAACTGAGGCGGGTCTATCTGCAGCTGGCCTTGCGATACCATCCGGACAAATGCCGTGGTGAGCAACTGAGTAGTCAAGCCACTGAGTTGTTTCAGGCCATAGCCGCTGTTTATGAACGACTGTTGAAGCTGTTGAAGCCGGGAGAGACTGGAGCTTTGCGGGTGAAGAGTCGAGTGGCAGCTGCTGCTGAACTGGGAGACTTGGAGGAGTTGGAACGACTTCTAAAGGAAAATCCGCAGAGGGCAGTAGAACTCGATGATTTGGGCGTTTGTCCCTTGATGTTCGCTGCGGCTGGTGGTCAGTTGGATGCAATTCGACTCTTGCTGTCTTATGGCGCTGATGTCTTGGCCAAGAATCCTATCAATTGGACGGTGACGCTCTATGCCTGTTTGGGGAATCATGGTGATGTGGCGCGCTGGTTGGTACAGAGTGCTGGAGCAAAGGTCACTGCACACGAGCTAATCCTGACGGCATACACTGGAAATTCAGAAGGACTCGCGGCGCTGATTGAGCTCTTTCAGGAGGGAAAGAGCAGTGAGAGGTACTGTCGGGATTCTTGATGTGAGCTCAGCAAACTCAAGATGATCGCAAGTACTGAAGTTGCAAGCCTAACTAGCTATGGTGAGTAATTATCCTCTAGCATCTTGATTGTCAACAAGGACTTTCAAGTATATGCGCCTGCACCACCCCACCCAACTGGCACTCTTGTGCAGGGCTCCTTGCCTGAGCTCCGAACTGAGAATGGAAAATCTCTGTTGCATTTGGCTTGCGAAGGTGCCTCACAGACAGTGTTTCGGGAATCTGGGGGAAAGCAGGTCTCAAAACAGGTTGCCGGGAAGATCTCAAACAGGTTGGACCCACGCGACCTCCAGTCTCCAGCTGCAGATCCTGCCAGGTCTTTGCTTCCTGAAAAGATCTCCCGACGAACACCTGAACTGCATCCAGCAGCTGTTGGCCAAAGATATTCCCGTGGATCAAGCCGAGCCCCAACGAGGTCGAAGCTGCTTGCAGAACTTTGCGCCTTGGCCGGGAGAAGTGTGGTGTAGGGTTGGATCACACATATGCTCTGCTCCTATTATATATAATATAGGGTATAAGGTGTATATAAAGTCAAAGATATAACATCAGATTACAGAATGTCAGATTTGCCACAACTCCAAGAGATGGTTGGGATGCTGCAGGTGGATGATGTGAGGTGGCACACTCGAAAGTTCGAAGACTCTCCCGCTCATTTGCTGGCCTTGGATCGGCTTTGCGAAGCAGGAGACGGCCGAGAGTTTGGAAGGCCAAAATTAGAGCAATGTGTCATGCAGCAGACATTTGCCAATCATGTGGTTCAATATGGTTCAGTTGGAAGAGTCCTCGCTTGTGCCTGCGAATCTGTCGTGCTTGTGCCTGCGCGGCCTGTTCTTTCGTTAGCAAGTGCAGAAGCACCAGAATCATGTCGAGCTTGCCGCAGTGACAGACAGATCGAACACATCTATGATGTCATAGCATCAACATCATGTCATTGCACACCTATACAGAATTTTAGAACAACTTTCTCAGGCAGGACCTCATTTCCTTGCACAGATTAGTATCATAATTTTCTGGAGGGCTTATCACGATTCTTAGTAGTGCATGTTTTCAAACACTTGTAAAGGATGTGACTTTATCGAGAGAGTGAAAGGTAGTAAGTGTATAGAGAGGCAAAAGAGGGTGCTTGCTCCCAGGTCCCAGGTTTCGTTGTCCCCCAAGTCAAACCCCAAAAGGTTCTGCAATGACGGTCAAAATCCTTGTTCAGCAGCGCACGCGAGACACTTTGACCGGCGCAAGTGAGATTCCACCCGGTTCAGTTGGGCTCACTGAACATGATGTCAACTTTGTATGCGCTTTTTGCTTTACATTTGTTTGTTTCTAGATTTGCCTGCGTACAACCCGGGCATCACAGGAGCGAGTGTGACTGTGGAGGATTTTGAAGGCAGAAGCGCTTTATCTATTGCTGAGGCGAGCGGCTTGCCAAAGATGAGGGAAGTTCTGTACTCTTACATTTGAACACCATGTGTTGGGATTTGTCAACACCGTTCTTGTACAGATCGCAATCCTCGCCAATTCTGGCAGCTACGTCCCATGCGATGAGCCTTGGACGGATCAGCTATTGCCATTTGCTTGTCACCCATTTAAACGCCAGCAAAAATGCTCGCGGTAGCCCCAAAGAGGAGGCCCTTTGGACAGGCATTAATTGCACGAAACGTCGAATCTTTCACAGCCGCAATCTGCTAATTCAGCAGAGCCGCAAGCTGTCCTCTTTTGCTGGCATCCGTGGCCAGGCTTGAAAGTCATAACTTGAAGACAAAAGAAATGCCTTTTCCGTTGAACTTTGTTTGTTGGTTGTTCGCTTTCCTGATAAAAATGGCGGCTTGGAATTTCAACGTCATGCGAGACATGCACAGTCTGGCTCCTGAGGTGTGGCCTTTGCAACGAAGAGTTTCTCATTGGTGTGACCCAACCTCGTCGAGTCATGGCCCTGGTTTGATGGGCTTGCCACAATGCTGGCAACTGCACATTGAGGTGGCAGCTATCTCTGTCTCTCAGATGCGGCCTCAAAATCCTTGAGAAGGTTATTTGAATCAGGCCTTTCTTTCTATCTCACCTCCGGTTTCCTTACAACTCATTGCACTGAGGCGTGTGGGCCAAGAGTTGAACAACTCGGGGAAAGTTGGCCATCAGGCTCTTTAAAGCCGTGGCAAGCATCACCAAGATGCTTTGCCTCAGACGATTTTCCTTTGAGCCCTCAGCTGATAGATCATAGCTAAGTCTAGCTATGTTGCTGCCACGCAGGTCCGCTATGACAGGAGCAACTGCACCAAGGACATGCGTATCAAATTCATGACGGATGGGATCCTCCTGAGAGAGGCCGGAAGAGTTCAACCCACAGCATTCAGGACGTGGGTTTGCTGCCGTTTGGCGTCGACCTTTTCAGCAGCAGTTTGTGTAGGTGCAGGCCGACTTCCTGTGCAAAAAGTACACTGCCATTGTCATCGACGAGGCTTTGACATCGGCAGCTCAGATCATACAGATCACAGCACTGAAAATGCCAACGATTTTCATTACCGTCAGGCGCATGAACGTGGCGTGCAGCCTGCAGATTTCAGAAACGTGGCGTGCAGACAGCAGATGTCTCGGTGGCTGCGAAATGGTCTCTGGTGGTCTCCGGTGGTCTCTGGTCGCCAGGTGAACTGTGACATCCTGATCGGTCTCCTGTCACGTGCGGTGCAGCAACGGCGCAAGGCCTTTGAGGAGGCCGTGCTGGGCCAGTTGTAGTATGTTGTAGTGGTGCTGTTGAGGTCTGACATGGTCATGCTTCATGACTCATGACTGTTATGAGTTTTGAGTTATGACATGTTTTGATTCTGTTCTGTCATGCTGTGTTGATTTTGGGCTTCTGTTTTCAAGACCATTCTGACAGAGCCTTTGCTACTTCACCTGGTGATCCAGTCAGGCAGTTGCAGCTGGGAAGTTTAACAAGGACAAGCCGATTGATGGGCAGGTGGCACCTCCCTTGAAGTTGGTCATGGCACCCGGTGCTTTGCAATTTGCAAATGGCGAAAACTGTGCTGTGTATGGCACTTTTTGTGCTTGGTATTTGATTTCTAAGGTGATCATGTCAGCCACCCTGCGTTTGTGCGACTTTACCGAAAACCAGCAGTGACATGCTCAGTGCTCATCAGCTACTGTGCAACTAGATCCTGCACCTCATGTACTTTGAACCCCCAAGGCTTTTTCCAGTTCCTCCACCCGTTCTTCGCATCGATGCCAGGACCTTTCCAGCGTCTCGGATGCAGTTGTAGTGATTAGATGTGATTGGATCATGGGAAATAATTTGGAGGAAGATAATTAGCTGGCGGAAATTGATGGAAATTGCAAAGACGTTTCGGCTTTTCATTTAGGTATAGGGTGATGTAGGACCCAGGGAAGGGACTCAAAGATTTCGGTAGTTGTGCTTCAGCACGGAGCCGCAGAATGTGCTCCATTTTGACCAATTTATCACCAGTGAATATTTCAAAAAGAAACGGTTCATGTCTGCACGCCTTGGAATTCAAGGTAACGGTGCACTTTGGGCGGAGAACTGAGGAGGACTACATCAAGGCCTCAACTTGTGTGTGGATTTTCATGCGTTTTCCAGTTCCAACATACTCCAACTGATTTCCTTTACACTAAACCGGGTTTCATATAGCATGGCGCATCCCACGCCGGTCAGGCTGCTCATCGATCAGTGCCTCGACTTTACCGGAAAAGCTACGTATTTGATGTTTGATGCAGTTTTCCAGTGGTGATGCTGTGAGGTCCTGAAGATTCACAAAGATTTGCCACCTGGAACTATCCTGGTCTCATTCCCAGTACTCCCAGCATTCCCAGCATTCATAGCTTCCAACTGCACTCAACTGTACTGTGGCTGGAGCTGGCAAGGTCTTTGTGACAGGTCGACAGGAGGTCCATCGTTTGTGCAGGCAAGGCCTTTCTCCGGGCACGGGCTATTTTGTTTGGATTGTTCACGTTCAAACGCAAGCAATTCCTTCATTTCCAGCATGTTGATGATGATGATGATGATGATGATGATGATGATGATGATGATGATGATGATGATGTTGATGATGATGATGATGATGATGATTAACTATGGCAGGATGCTCCAGCGCACCCAATTGCTCACGCGTCAGAGTGGCAAGGCGTGCTGTATGGCATTCCGTGCAGCTGCTTTTTGAAACTTCTATTGAGCTCAGAAGGGGCCATGATGCTATGACTCAAGATGGTAGTCCTATGCTGTATGGATACAATGGATGAATATGGATAAATGCTAAAACCCCCATGGCCCCCCCAAGTTAGGGCTACACCCAGATGTCGCCGCTGAGAAGTTGAGGCGCTGGACGAGGCTGCGGCGGAAGTAGCCGAGGAGGAGGATGCTCGACGAGAACCTGTCAGCTTGAACCACTTGTTTTGTGATGGCCGCATCGTACAACCACGGTGCAGCCACAGCTTAACATGGTTAAGCCATGTTAAACCTATTCATTATTAGTGTTTTTTCTTTTTTCCGTTCCCCTGCTTTCTCATATAAACGCATCTGGTTGATGCGCATTGAGCAGGTCAGTCCAAGTTTGGCCAGTACGTTGTTTTCAAAGGACCAGACGGCTGAGCTAGATTTGGAAGCCTCCGACGATGAAGCGAACCTGTCCGAGTCGATGAGCTCAGTTGCTACAGCAGTTGCCACAGCTAGTTGATGACCGATTGATGACCACAGCTCACAAGGCCTGAAGAGAAGGCTGCGAAGATGGATAAGATGGGTGATGATGAGTGATGTGAGTGGCTGGAAGAGTAGAGTTGGGCCCTGCTTGGGTTCAGTGAACATCCGCCACCCGTGAGAATGCCGTGTTTCAGGAGGCTGCAAAAAGCTCTGACGGAGAGGGCGGTAAAAGGCCTCCGACCTCCCAAAGTGTCTCCGATGTCCTCGCAGCTTCCAGAGTTGGCTAGGCCAAAGAAGACAGCGAAGCGCAAGATGAAGCAGAAAACTGCAGCGCCCATCACTAAGCTGTTCTTTTCCAAGTGATAGAAGAACACTCATATTGTTGACATATATTAGTCTTTGCCCCTGAAAATGTCAGTTGCATGAGACTAGTTGTGCCAAGGCCTGACCCTGAAGCGGAAGCTCCCACCACAGGCTGTGCCTTTGATGCCAGCACAGCCCGCTGACAACCTGCCAAACATTGCCAAAACCTTCGGTGGCAGGCGTGGAGCCCTGTGCTTCTGGAAAGCGCCGCAAGAAGTCGCGCAAGGCGGCTGCGACGAGTGCGACGAGTACGGTGAGTGCAGCGGCCCCTCAAGAGTCCAAGGACCGAACTAAAAAGCCGTGCTCGCCAGTCAGTTCTACAGCGCCATGACACGGCAATCCATGTGTGCAGGATGAGGAAATTGCAGATGAGGCTGGGTGAGAAAAGGGACGGATGGTCGATGGTTGGTGAGATCCTTATCTCCGAATGGCTAGAGGGCACTGCCCCGCCAAATCTCACTGCGAGTTGGTGCCAGATGCCGGAGCTCTCCTTCGCCGTGGGCGAGGAAGATGTCTTGGTTTTGGAAGCAGAGGCCTGGACTTGATGCCAAATTGAGAGGTTTGAGAGCGCTCTTCCCCCCTCCCTTTGCCGGAAAGTTGGGAAAGTGGATTCGAACAAAAGACATTGAAAGACCGCTGATTGTATAGGACCATAGAAGCTTGTTGATGCTTTCGAACAAGGCTGGAAGTTGTACTGCCCAGGCCCAAGCGGAGGATGCCAAGGACGTAGAGTTGAAGAACCAGAGGAAGGTGAGAATGTCGAGGCTTGTGCTCCCTCAACATTTGTCTAGATCTTTGAAACATTTGGAAACTCAGTGGAACCACTTTTGCATCGGCTTGTGCTGTGGGAGGCTATGCATGATTCATATGGTGTGACCACAACACCTCACTTCGCTCACCTAGAAAGCCAGAAGTCGAGTGACTAAGTCTAGGGCCTACCCAGTTTCTACCACTGCTGGCGCAGGCTGGACAAGAGCAGGACGGCTGGTGGCGTCTTCAAAGGCATTGGCTTTGGAGAGGGGTTGGTGCCTAAGGTGTTGATGCCCTTACGGGAGCCGCGTGGACTTGAGAAGCCCAATGGGAAGCGATTTCGGACCCGTAAAGTGACAGCAGTTTGGATGAACTCAGTTGCTTGGAACCTCAGGCCGATGAGGGTCTTGCCACTCTATGCGCAGCAGGGAGCTTGGTTGTTGGGCCAGATCTTTAGAACGTTCTTGTTCTTGTTCGCCGAGAGGCATTGAGAAGGGATCCTCTCCAACTTGGATAGAGCTGTGCCCGAAATTGTTGAAAAAGCATCGTGCCGCCGCAGTTTCCATCTCTGCTGACACCTGTCGTGTCTTTGTCCGTGGCGACCCGCTCATCGTTTCTGGCATGATGTAGCCGCGGGCCACCACCGGTTTCTATGCCGCCGGTCTGCCAATGGCATTGTTAATGACCTTCCAGGCTTTGGGGCAAGGGCACCAGGGCCCAGCACATGAGAAGGTGCAGCTGTGTACATGAGCCATGCCTCTAACATAGCTGAGCTATCTGCCAGAGAAGTTGCGCGTCAACTCTTGGGGCTGTCTCCGCGCAACCAGCAGAATCTGGAGCGCTGGGTTGGAGGCAGCACCTTGCTTGCAAACTGAAGACTTTCATAAACTTGCATCCCTTGCAAAGCCATGAGGCTCTCCACATGTTTATGAGCCACTTCGAACTTCGAAGTCTAGCCACTGTCTTACTCCACAGAGTTCTCCACATCTTTGGTTTTGGGCATTTCAAGTTACCATGCGGCAACCAGCCCCGGCTGAAACCAGGCAGCTGGAGGCCGAAGCTCATCACCTCAGTGCTGGGGGAGTTGGTGAAGCACCCGTCCTACCGGACCCGGGCCACGGCCGACACCGCCTGGCGTTTGTTGCAAGTGCTGGGGATGGGCACTCAGACACTGTCAGACACCAGTGCTGGGGATGGAGTGTTGCAGGTGACATGGAGAAAGAAAACATTGGAAAACTTGGTGCCATATGCAGAAACCGGGACATCCTTAGACGTAGAACATCTTGAAATGGATTCGACCCATGCTGGTGTAGGAAATGTAGGGGCTCAGCTGAGATCCAAGGAAATTGCAGGTGGAACTCAACATCTTTCACTACAACGGTGCCATCAACGTGTGCCAGAAGTGTAGCGCTTGGGATTTGGCCATGGCATTTCTGGAGCAAATGCCCAGGAGGTCCATCCAGTGACCTGGAAGCACCCATTGTCACGTCAGGTTTTTTTATCAGTTTCCACATTACGTGATGAATCCTGGAGCATCTGGAGCGAGTTGGCTGAGTTGGCTGAGGCCTGATTGCATCAGCTACAATGCGGTGATGGGAGCCTGTGGTGAGGCATCCTATGAGGCATCCTGGCAACTGGTTCTTCACCTCTTGGGCAATGCGCCGTTGAATCTGATCAGCTTCAACACAGCTGCGAAGAGCTTTGATAGGTTCGGATGGTTCGGCGAGATCAAACACAACAAACACGCTGCGTTTCAGTTCCAAGCGGGGCATTGAAAGGAAAATTGATGATATGATAAATATGATATGTAAGCATTCAAGAGTCGCCTCCTGTAGTTTAGATCCTGGATCTCCATGACATGACGCCTCCACGCTGGTCACCAGGAGTGGTCGCTGGCAGTTGGCGCTCAACACGTTGGACCTCCTACGTGCAGCTAACTTCCAACCGGATTTGGTCAGCTATGGCTCAGTGATGAATAGCTTGGCAGGAGGTGGGATGGCACTGGCGGCAAGTTTGCATCTATAGTCTATATTATGTCTATATTCATCTATATTCTCTTTGCCAGTCCATCTATCTATATTTGTCTATCCATCCATCTGCCCATGGATAGATCAACAGATAGACAGGATAGATGGATAGACATCAAGAAAGACAAATTGATCAATTTCTAGCCAGCATGCAGGCAGATGTTGGCAGGTCTGGTATGTAGCATTAGACTCATTGGACTTCGGGGCCGACTAGCTGACTGTTGGTTTGGGTTCAGGAGGACGCTGGCGCGACATTGGTCACCTCCTGCAACTCATGCTTCTTAGCTTATCTTAGCTTATCTTAGCTTGTCTTAGCTTGTCTTAGCTTGTCTTAGCTTCAGTTTGTGAAGGACCGGAACTGAACAGTCTTGATTTGGTGGCTCAGATTGGCTCAGCCAGCTGCAGGTTCACAGAACGCTTAGTGCCAGATCTGCTCTGCAACTTGGTTCCGAGATTTTTTATTCTTTGCAGCCAAGTGATTTGTTTGCATCCAGATGAGCCAGGTTGCACGAAACTTGGCAAATTTTTTGTCTCAGAGCTGTGAGGTTATACCTCCTTCATCAAAGCCTGCAGCAAAGAGAAGCAATGGTTGCTGGCCATACAGATGTTGGTTTCCATGGCTGAAGCCCAGGCTGAGTGGTCATTGGTCGTACTGTGATGTGTTTTTGTTGTCTTTTTTTATGGGTGTCAGTTATGCTTCAAAACACATGTGGCGCAGCTGTGCAGGTGGTTCCAGACCTCATCAGCTGCAGCTCAGCCATTGCCAGTTGCAGCTCGGGCAGCTCGGAATGGAGAATGGCTCTGGACTTGTTCGACCAAACTGCCATGGAAGCCATGGCACCTGATGTCCCGATCTCCAATGCCCTGCTGATGTCGTTCTCCTGGCGGATGGCCATGTGCTTTTTGCTGAACCTCGCAAGCCTCAGGGTCCGAGGTGATGAAATTACTCAAAATTTGGCTTCTGACACCTACATCAAAGGAACACAGTGGCCATCAGCTCTCTCGCTGTTTGACCTTGACCGCTATTTTCCGGCTCGTGTTTTGCCATTGGATCACTGGCAGGCAGCTCTGCAGACAGTTGGTTCACTAATCACCCCAGAGCGAGTGAGTCAGGCAGCGGAGCACGTTTCCTCAGCTCAAAAGTGGCAGTTGGCCTTGGCGATTTTTGGACAGATGGATTTGAAAATGGCGACTTTGCCGGCAAAAGAGTGGGAACACCAGTGCAATCTATCACCCACAGTAGAGCTTCTCAATATGTTTGCGAATGAAAAGCGTGATGTGATTTCTCAATACTCTTTGATTTCTGAATCCCTTGCAGCGCCTAAGGTGCAGAAGGATGAACGTAACTGGAATGATGCCGTGGCAGCCTGTCAGAACGACGCGTGGCCGGTGGCACTTCACGCCCTACCTGCACTACTTGCGGCACGTCTGTCGCCCTCCTCAACATATCAGGCTGCCATCCTCGGAGATCACAATCTGGAGATGTTCACGAAGTGTAGGGATTCTATGACTCCTGCAGCTGCATGTGGAACAATGGCAAGGTTGTCAGTGAACGATCCCCGAGTGATTCACTCCAGCATGGTCGCTGCAAGCTGTGCGTTGGATGATGGCTGGAGCCCACAGGATTTGTCTATCCTGTGGTGGTCTTGTGCCATGCTGGGGGTCAGCAACCCTTTGCTCTGTCAGAAGCTGAAAGATCCTTGTCACATTTGTCACAAATAGAGGCACCTGCCAGGCAGGATCTTTAAAACAGCATGATGACAATAGGAACATATTGCCTGGAAGGATGCTGTGATGTAGCGCCAATTCATATGCTTGCCATGTTGGGCCTATCGAACCAGAGTTGGAGCCATAAATGTCCAGTGTCTCTCTGCTAAAGTCGACTGCTCAGCTCTTTTGGATCACACACACACGTATATATATATATACATAACTGCAATGTTGAGAAGTTGAGAAAGTTGAGAAGCCGAGAATAGCTGATCATGAGCTGTTAGTGGCGGTGACTAGCAGACATGTGGGAATCTAATCTAATGGAATCGGAATCGTTGCTGCATTCTCCCATGGATCGACTGTGCCGATTCTCAGGAGATTTGCCTCAGCTCGCTACGCCTCATGAGCTCGGAGGCGATCTGGGATGGGAAAGGCATGGGTGGTCAGATACCCAGTAGACCCAGTAGAGACAAGAAACATCAAGAAACATCAAGAAACCGTGTCCTCCTGGTCCTCAAGCGCAGATGAAATCGACGAAATGGACGAACTGGACACCGTAGTTATTCTTAGTTTATCAATGTTTATCATGTTTATCCAGATCCTAAAATGAAGTGGTCTTGTGACTCGCCAGTGCAGGGCTTGTTGGCTTTGGCCATCGGCGCTAGCGCCAGTGTGAACGATGCCGGCCACGACGGATCCTAGGCTGCGTTTAGAACTTCCTGAAGATGGCCTTTCTCCTTAGCTCCCCCAAGATTGAACACGTTTTTCTTGCAATGAACAAGTGCATTTGCAAGTAGATTTGGAGCTGAATAGATGGCTGCAAATGAACTGCGGCCATGAATGGTCATGAATGACTTGTCGAATCGTTTTGACAGCATCAGCAAGGTATGGCTGTCCTTGATGCTGTGCAAGACGAGATTTCTTCACGGCTGAAGTTTGAAGTGCACCTTTCCCATGCAGACATCCTCGGAGTAGTCTCTGCATGTAAGTTGGCAGGAAACGTGCAAGGGCGGTTGGAGGAGAGGGTTAAGAAGTTTCTGTACCAAGTTGGTGCAAAAATGGACCAAGTCGCTGTGGGGATCATAGACCTGAAGCCGAGTGCATCGATGGTCGACTGCAGAACTTTTGCAGGCAATGCATCGGTACCTGCAGCTTCTTGGCAGCGTTGTTCCTCATGTCGCAGATGTGAACATGTCAGTGAAAACTTAGACCAACTGGCTCACACAGGTTAAGTATTCGTATATATTTGTGATTTCTGATTAGCACTTTAATCCTTTTGCCATTATTCTTCTTCATCATCATCAACAACAACAACAACTACTACTACTGCTGCTGCTGCTGCTGCTGCTGCTGCTGCTGCTGCTACTGCTATCTCATCAGCACCACAAATGATCCGTTCATGGCTTGGAGGTGGTGCTCAACCTCTTGGACCGGGCTGTGCTCTACAAGCCGCCTGGATGGGAGGTGCATGACGAGCACTTGCCCAAACAGCTCCGAACGTTTGCCGTGGACCTGTCCTCAGTGATGTGCCCTGCTTAGGGAGCTCCAGCATGTTCTTTGGCATCATGTCATGTGATGTCAGCCTTTGCTGAGGAGGCTTTCCCAAACAAAGCCATCTTGCAAGACGTTGCGCACAACTGTGGCTTTCTGCATCGCTTGGACGTTCCGAATTCGGGGCTCCTGTTGTTGGCCACGTCCTACCGGGCGTACTACGACCTGCAGCTGCAGCTGGCGGCTGGACGCCTTCAGCGCGACTACCTGGTCCTCGTCCACGGAGCGGCCTCGTTGCGAGACCTCCGGGCGCGTGTGCAGCGCAGGGGCGACCGGAGCGTGGCTGGGGGCAGAGGAAGGCCCAGCCATACCAAGGTGGTCGAGATAGCGAAAACGCAAAGTTTGGAACTCAGTTGAGATCAGTTGAGACGATTTTGATGTTACTTACTTGATCAATTTGCTTGCTTACTTTTGATTAATTCATTTTTGACCCAGCCCAGGTGCCTTCACTCTGATGTACTTGCAGATTGTGACTGGGCGCCAGCATCAGATTCGATGCCATTTGGCACATGTTGGACATCCAGTCGTTTGTGAGCCTTTGCTCGAGCAAACCAGTTTTCGAATTTCTTTCTTCAGCTATTCCAGTAGCAGTGAATTGACTTGAATTCTAATTCCATTTTCCTTTTTCCTCATCCTTGACAGCAAGGGTCTGCCACAAACAGCTTCAGGATGGCTTGTACAGCAGCTCTGCAACTTTCCAGTCAGATTGCTGGTGTCCCCGAAACTGGCTGCACCGATGGCGCCTGACCTTTCACCATGCACGAAAGCACCAGGTGTCGATGGCACTTCCAGCAGACTTGGCCAAGACTTTGGAGCCGAAGCTAAGGGAAGCTGCTGGAAGATGGGCCGCCGAAAATGGTGCGGCGCAATCCTTGCGGAGGAAAGGGGTGTTGAAGAATGGTGATGACAGTTTCTGAATCCATTGGAAAACCCAGGAACTCTTGTCATAATATGCAAGCTCTCACCTAATAGTGTTTTCCCCCTAGCCGAGTTTAGTTTCTGACATGACATGAGCCACGTGACAAAATCGCTTGAATGGAGTTCTTCAACGCGGAGTGTGGGGTTTCCGACACGATCCGCAGCCCACACTCACGCATCCCCAGTGCACGAGGAGATGCCTAATCAGAATAGTGATACCAGTTGCTCTGGTGTGGAGACATGGGCAGCACAAGCTGTCTTCTGCGTCTAGTGCCTTCCAACCTTGGTCCCACAGATCTAGCATTTTCTGTCCTTCACCCCAAGGCTTTCTGGTAGAAGTTGAAGCCATGATACTCCAAATCCCCATGGCTACTGGAGGGGCAAAGGCAGCAGAGCATTTAGGCCATCTAGGCTCAGGTGTCGCTTGTAGCCACCGATCTCGCTGCCATGAGTAGCATTGGTATAGGACCTGCGCTTCGTGAGGTCACGAAGGTGGCAGGTTGACCTGTCAGCATCCAGCTGTCCATTCAGTGCTGGATGCGTTGGTTCAGCTGGGTGGTAAGATGTGAGATATGTGAGCCGTGGCCATAGATGACCGGCTGGGAGGAGGCTGTTGGGCTCTCAGGTGAGGTGTATGCAGCAGGAGCAAGGCCAACGCTAATTTCCTTCTCATCGCTGATGAAATCTTTCCAAAGAGGAGGGCAGTGGGAGCTGGCAATCTGCGCGTCACATGCATTCCTTCAGCACAGCAACTGGGGTAAGGTGGACCCAATCTTTTGCAGCATCATGTCCGATAGCTGCGGGATAGCTGGTCGCTGGGCAAAAGCGCTAGAGGTTGTGTCCCAGCAACAGTGTCATGCTGTGGAAGTGGATGCCTTGTCCTGGGGTGTTGCTATGTCTTCATGCAAAAGGAGAGGGCAGTGGCAAGAAGTCTTGGCCTTCATACTAGCTATGTCACTATTGGGTGTAAGGCGCACCACACTGGTAGCGAATGCAGCCATTGGCACCAGCCACTGGGAGGAAACCATGATGTTCCTTGAGGATCTGATGTTTTGTTTGGTGCCGTTGGATAGTGTGACGTTGAATTCTGGCCTGGGTGTTTGCGACAAAGCGGCGCAATGGCGCCAGATCCTTCAGCTGTTGACGATCAGTGAGCCATTTCTGTGCGATGACTACTCCTACAACTCGGCCATCAGTGCTCTTCAACGCGTCTCTTCATGGCAGCTTTGCTTGGAAGTTCTGCTGCGACTTCCCCAGATTCGTTTGAAATTGGATGCATTCAGCCTCACCGGGGCACTGCAAGCTGCTGCAGTGGCAGTTCAATGGCAGCGATGTTTGGGCCTGTTGTGGCTGCAAAGAGGTGTGGTGGCTCAAAGTCCAGCCATGGCTGCGTGCCAAAGAGGTCAGAAGTGGCAGCTGGTGCTATTGCTGATGAGAGATCTGGGATCTATGGGAAATCTCCCGGACGTCCTCAGCTACAATGCTGCAATGAGTTCGTGTCAATCCCCAGCGTGGCAGCACACACTGACCCTTCTCAAAGAGCTGCAAGCGCAACAATTACAAGTGGACCCGACGTTGTACAGCAATGCCATGACGGCCCGAGTGAACGGTTTGTGGTCAGACTGTTTGGCATTCCTCTCGAGCTTCGCAGCTCGCATTGATGGTGTTGCGATGGTGTCAGACGCATCGGCCACAAATGCAGTGATCCTCAGTTGTGTCCAAGTGAATGGTTGGGATGCAGCCATTCATTGGTTCCAACAGCTGCGACATGATGTGCTCAGCTCCGTCGTGATTCTGGACGCTTGTGCCCGAAGCGACCAGCCTCACTGGGCGCTGCAGACCTCGGCGATTCTGACAAAGCAGTTGGAGGCTTCCCTTCTCCAAATCTGGAAGAGCAATGAAAAGCACCAGTTGCTGAAGGCGCCTCAAAAAGTAGAAACCTTGCCAAAGTGGGACGGGTTTGGGGCAGCTGTTTCACATGAGGCACTAGGTGTCGGGCTTACAAATTCTGCCTTGACCTATGGGAAGACAAGCCATGATAGGGTGGGCCATGCTATAGCTGCTACAGCTCTGGGAGATCTAAGACCTGGTTGGAGTGACCTAGGAAGCTTTTGAAAGCTCAGAGCCTCCATCCCTACCTTGCCGTTCAAATTGGGAGCCCATGGTTTGAGGTACTTGGGGAACATTCTGGCGATCATGATAGGCAAGAGGTTGATTCTAGTTTTGGCATCTATTTTGTATAGATGCACCAATACGATAAAACATTCGCAATACAACACATTAGCAGTCGAAAGAATTGTTCTATCATTTTGAAATTGCAAAGGCATCCGTGGTCCATGATCAGGATTCGCAAAGACAGTACCTTTTCCAGTCAAAATTCAAAGGCCCCAACAGATCCTCACGTAGCCCCTTTTCACAGAGGTTGTCAATCTTCACGAAACTCACAAATCATTTGATTTCTAATAATGTTTACATCACCCTTCGTTTTTTTCCCTGTGCGCACTTAATCTGACAGATTCATTTCATGCCACGACGCCATGGCACAGCCATGGGCAGAGATGGCGGGGATGGATGAATGCTTGGTACATCTTGGTGCCCTGCCGGTGGCCATGGCATGATCATGCCCAGCATGGGTTGCCACAGCCGTGGCCTCGGCCATGGCACTCCCGTGGCCGCCTGCGACCATGTCAGGCGGGCCAGGGCATGGACAGCTCAAGTGCAAGTGCTGCTGCTATGGAGGCGCTTCTGAGGAGGGGTCCAAATGTGAAGATGAGTCAGGTGGAAATAGTGCTGGAACCTGTGCTTGAAGATTGGTGGTGGAAACCTCAACTGGCCACAGAGGCTTTGAAAAACTTGGCCACAAAGGGGTTTCCAAGGACAGCCTGCCAGGTGTTGGAGCTGTTGCGCCGGAGGAACATTGGTCCAACCTTTTTCCAGTACAATGCCGCCATCCACGCCTCGAGCAAGCGGGGTTATTGGGTGACTGCCTTTTCCATCTTGGATTCCATGCGGATCAACTTGGTCATGCCGGACCTTACCAGCTGCAGCTCAGCAATGAGTGGTGCCAACTGGCAGATGGCATTGCAACTTTTTCGACAGCTCCCTGCCTTGGATCTGCTACCTGATAACTTTGCCTTCAATTCCCTTCTGGCTACCTTAAAGGTGATCCGACACTGGCAGTTGGCGCTGTTTTTCTTGAAGGCGGGGCTCATTTTTTTCGATGTTTGGGGTTATTTTGGGTCATGACATGCACGAGTTTGATGAAGGTAAGCTTCCCCATGGCAGGTGAATGGCAGCAATTGCGATGTGGTGGGCGTCACCAGTGCCATTAGCACCTGTGCTGCCGCCAAGGCCTGGAGATCCTGGAGATCCTGGAGCTTTGCCCTGCAGATTTTCAGCGGACACGCGGCCAACGCCGTGACTTTTGGAGCTGCGTTGAGTGCTTGTGACAAAGGCTCACAGTGGCAGTTGGGTCTGGTGACCTGACTGCACAGGGCCTCAGCTACAACTCGGTGTTGCTGGTTTACTCTCAATCGTCATGGAGGATAGATATGGTGATATGGACGTGATTTGTTGCCGTTTGTCGGTTGAGCTTTGGTTTTGGTTTCTTCCTTTGGACGGTCTTTAGGTTGGCCATGCATCCAAGGACATTTTTGGAAGAATCAGCGCGCCAAAACGAAACCCTATCCTTTGCAATTCGTTAATTAGTGCCTGTGCAGCGGGCGGTTGGCAATGGGCATTGGCATTGTTGGAGGAAATGGAAGCAGGTTCTTTGCAGAGAGATCTCTGGAGTTTCAGTGGTGCCGTAAAGGCATGTGGTAAGGCAGGCCAGTGGGAGGGGGCCCTGGCACTTTTTTCCTCAGCCCAAACCCTCCGTTTGGGGGTCAATGAGGTGATGTTAGGTAGCATAGTGAGTGCTTGTGCCAAAGCCAGCCAGTGGCAACTAGCGTTTCTGCTGGTTGCATCGGCGCCGCAGATGTCAAATGCCTTCAGCTTTTGTGCAGCGATCAGCGGCCAGAAATCTTGGCCCGTGGCGCTGCACTTGTTCCGTATGATGTCACAGACCTCCGTTGAAGGAGATCTGGCGTGTCGCAACGCTCTCTTCCTGGCCTGCCGCGGAGCTGGAGCTTGGCAGCAGGCATGGACAAGTGTAGAAGGCCAGACCTCGACAAAAACTGCTGAGGCTGAAGGTCCAAAAAGCCGATAGCATCCGATATCATCCCACACCATTCTGGATCCCTTTCGCAGACTTTCAAATACCTGATCCATTTTGCAACCACTGCGTTCTGTGCATTCTTAATCATTTTCTTGCACAACGCGCAGCTTCTAAGGCTGTCAGCTGCCAAGCAGCTGGAGCCATTTAAGCAGCCCCCAGAGGCTGAGCGCGTGGCTGGGTGCTTAGTTTTGGTAAATGAGTGCTGGACTTGGGCTCCTGATCATCCCAACATGACCTCAGGTGCATGAAAAAATCATGACTTGACATGACTCAGTTCCATAAAAGAAGCGATCGCGAGAAAGTCGTTTCTCCCAAGAGATTTGAGGGGTCATGCTGCAGATGGAGGGGAATTGGGCACTAGAAGGCCTTCAAAATCCCATACCGCCGCCATTGGAATAATTTTGGATCGGTTCAATTTTTGAAACCTCCCAAAAGTGAATGGCCAAGCACCCCACAAGTGACTATTTGTGACTTATGGGCTCATGGTGGGTCTGAGTTTTTGCCCATAGCCAGATAGATGATGGTCGAGTGTTGTTGTGAAAACGCGCTCGGGTTTGGACCCAGCAGCGCCGTAGCTGGGCCATTCGGATCTGGTGGCGGAGGTGCATAAACAAATGTTGTGAGGTGGTGGTTTCTACAAATGTGGCGGAGACGTCTGCTGGATTCTCAGGGAGATGTTCTGGGCAAATGACAGGTGATGCATGACCATTCTTTTTATTGGCCGAGGTCACCTTGCCCAATGTGTCAGACGCCCAGCTTTCATTGGATTGATAGTAGTGATCTAGTAGTGATTGTTGTGTAATTGATAGTTGAGGTAGCTGTTGCTGCGCCATGAGCGACCTCTTTGAATGTCATATTGACTGGTTAGGACATGTTTGGACAATGATTTTGACAAGTTTGCCATGCCATACGATGCTATATCATGCCATACTGCAAGCTATGCAAAGCTGATGGTTTCAGGCGCTATGTGGTAGACTGTGGTCGGGAGAAGCGTCGGAGGCCGATGGCCCAAAGAAAGTACAGAATCATAGAAGAAATGTGACAGTTGTGCATGGTCACAGAACCAGTCCCACCATGTCAATAGTGCTGTGAAGGCTGTGAAATATTGAACTGCCCTCGCTCGGGCTTCTCAAGCAGCTTGCTGACAAGCGTTGGCCTTCCTTACACGTCAGAATGCCAAATCAAGACCTCATACCTTAGTTATAGGGCTGCAGTGACCACTCAATCAATTGCATACAGTCTAGTCTCTACTACAGCATGATGCAGCCACACTCAGCCAGTCACAGCTTGTGATCAGATTCTGTCAGATCTAGATTGACGACCGATGGCCCAGCACAGCCTGCCATGTCAGATGGACCTGGCGTGGACCCAGCAGCAGCCCTTGCCTTGGAGGGGCCATCGCTGCAGCGCTATGCTGTTCGACTGTCAGAGGTTGTTATGCAGCAGCACGCTGCCCGGAAGAAGGATTGGAAGAACTGGCAAGGGAAAGAGGAGGAGTTGAACGATGAAATTCGCGAACTTAGAAGACAAGTGCCTTGACAGTGATCCGATCTTTGTCTCTGAGACTTACCGTTTCTTGCTGCAGTTGTGTCCGGCCTCCATCTTGGTTCCTTCACCTCTAACGTTTCACTGCTTTTCCTCATATTTTCCAATTTTTTCCCTATGGTTTTTCCCATTTGGAGTGCCCTCAGGTGGCCACGGAACAGCAGGAACGGGACCAAGCCGTGGGTCGCGAGGTGATCCTGGAGCAGGAACTGCGTGCAGAACGTCGCCGGCGCATCGACATGGAGGCGCAGGTCACCTTGGCAGATTCCTGGAAGGCCGCGTCCTACAGTGGGTGATTCTGATGGGTTTTACATGGTTTTACTATTTTTTATTGGGTTTTCACCATTGCAAACATATAAAACTGACAATCATTTATGAATTATGCGATTTTGATTTTGATCTATTCTTGTGCCAAGCTTGGGGTGGCCTGAGCTATGAAGTGCTTGCCTTGAAGTGATTAAGACAGCGTTCACTTAGCAAAGTTACTTGGACCAACTGAAGCCCCAGAAGCCCCGGAGGCAGAGGCTGCAGCCGCAGATCGCGCAGCGCGGATGTCGAGTTCCAACGCTGCTCTGGCGGCCTCCGCGGAAAGTGAGGCAGCCAGGGAGTGGAAGCGACAAGCCGCTGAGGCGCGCCGCGCAGAGGCCAAGGCCATGGCTGGACAGCAACGGGCAGAATTGGCTGCCCAACAGGCACGCAAGGACCATTTGAGAGTCATTTTAGGGTTTGAAACGGTTTGAGGTTTGGATACTTGAATGGAATCTTATGCATTGTGCAAGTATGATACACCAATGTATGAGATATCATATTATGTGTCTAGCTGGTGCAGTGTTCTGACTTTCCAATTAATTAATTCTCAACTTAGCTGCATTGTATAGACATGTGTAGAAAAAGTCACCCTGCCAGGACCTGAATTCGCATTTGGAGGAGCGGGAGCAGCAGTTCAGCCAACGAGTTCAGATGGCCCGTGCCAGTGAGGCGGAGGTCCTGGCTGAGGCGTGGCGCATGTCCGGGGAGCTCCGCAGCGAGTTGGACGCCGTGCGCTCGGGGGAGGCAGCGCCACCCAGCCAGGACAGCAGTGCGCGACAGGCCCTGCAGGACCTCAGGGAGCTGCGGCAACGTTACAACGACATGTTGGGATAGTCACGGGATAGTCACGACTAGTGACAATGGAGGGGCGGTGGCTTCAAGCCTTGCCAATGTGCAGAGGCACCATGTGCAGAAAAAGGGGTTTTGGATTACAAGGCTGCGCATGATGACTCATTGACTGTTGACTTGAAGGGGGAGAAAGGCCAAACCAGACGGATCAAAATTGGGGACTGCAAGGCCCGACGATCCACATAGCAAAATACATTCAAGATATATAAACTACAGAAGTGAAGAGACATTAAGAGACATTTCGCATTTTGTCACACATGCGCGCGCAAACACGCAATTGTATCTATAATATACATTGTTCCATTCATTCGATGAAACTTGTGTTGAAGCCACTTTAACTTGATGATGAGGTACAAAGCTTCTTCCGGTGCCTCATCCTTTGCCATCGACAGGCTGAAAAGGGCAATGAATGGAGAGTAGTGAGACGATGATGATCAGGAAGCTAGGAAGAGAGAGTTTCTAAGGCCTTTCAGGTTTTGCGTGACCAAATTCACACTAACATGAAGGAGGATTATGAAAGGCCAGCGTATCCTCGTTGATTGTGAACATTTGTGAACTCTTTTCCCCTTTTGTCCCTGTATTTTTGATTGGCAGATGGTACGTGCCTCCAGGATTTCCAAGGCCTCAGCTGATCAACGAGCTGGAAGAGTGCGGGACTTAGTCGATCTTTGTGGAAAGGATGTGTTTAGGTCCATGCCAACGGCAGGGCTTGTGACAGAGATCATGAAAAAAAAACTATTGCATACTGAGCCATCCCAACCCTGACAAAACCCTGCATGGCGAGGTCCCGCTCCAAGATTCGCACTGACTTAATGTGCACGTGAATGGTTTTTACATGTTTTGACTATATTTTGATTGTTCCAGTTGAAGGCTCGAGCTTGGAAGTCGCTCAGCGATGGAGTTTGATGCCCTGACTGTGCACCGGCAATGCAGGCGCCTTCCGGCACCGTCGCCCCGAGTCGGATGCCCAGGACCTGCCAGCAGCTCCCTTCGACGGCCAGTGGACGGGGTGGGGCCTACCCTTGGCTTCACGGCTGTGGCCGTGGCCCGCTGGCAGCGTCAGAAGCCGCGGGCCTTCCACGGCCGGGTCTCGGTTGGCCGTGGAGCAGCGCAGCCGCTGCCTGAGGCCTTGGAGCAGTTGACCAAGCTGTCGAAAAAGGGAAAGTCGGCCAAAGCAGCAGAACTTTTTCAAGAAATCTTTCCAAGATTGCCAAAGGAGCGACAGAAGAAACCTATGCTTTGGAATTTGGTTTTGGCGGCATTTTCACACTCTGGGGATTTCGATGGGGCTCTTCGGTGGTTTCATAAGAGCAGGGAGGCAGGCGTACCAACCAACAAGAAGGCCTTTGGGAAGATGATGGAAGCTGCTGCGCGTGCTCAGAGACCTGACCTGGCAAAGGAATGGATGGAGAAACTTATGCATGAGCTCGGTGAGGAGGTGGATCCGGAAGTCATCAGCATCCTCATATATGCGTATGCGAAGGATGGGAAAGTGGACAGTGCCAAAGAAATGCTGGAACAAAAGATTCGGTCAGGACATGCAAACTTGATTGACTACAACACTGTGGCTGATGCGTATGCCAAGAGAGGACGAAGCCAAGACGTGGCAATTGTGGCTAGCTGCATTGTTTGCTTGGGGTGTTGGGCAAAGACTTTTATGAAAAGGTTGTGGTTTTGCGGTATTGTAGCAATAATTTAGCCATGCCTTTTTTATCCTCATCATGCTCATTTTCATCATCAACAGACCAAAGCTGAGGTCGAGAGGATGCTGCAACAGGCTGAAGAGGCTGGAGAGTGTTTGGACAAGACAAGCTACACGGTGCTGATGAAGGCCTTTGCTCGTAGTTCCCAACTGACAGAGGCGGCGGAGTGTTTGGAGTCCATGCAGGTGGCCCAGCTGATGCCGGACATTGTGATGCACAACACCCTGCTGAATGCGTATTGCAAGGAGAGGAAAGTCACAGAAGCGAGGCTACATTTGCACCAGATGATGCAGTCACAGTTGAAGGTGGATGCCTTTTCCTTCACTCCTATTGTGCAAGTCTGTGCGAATTCAGGCAGTTTAGGGGATGCTGTGGCTTGGTTGGAAGCCATGCGTGTGCGTGACATTCCTCCAGATGTGGTGGTGTACACCACCGTGCTCAATGCCTGTGCCAAGAGGGCAGATGCACAAGTTGCCACCGAGGTCTTTGGGATGCTTCGAGCTGCCAGACTACACCCAGATACGGTAGCAATGAATTCGCTCATCGATAGCTGCGCCAAATGCCGTGATGCGGATTCTGCCCTGGGCTACTTGGAGGAGATGAAGCAGATGGGATTGAAACCATCCATTCGAACCTACACCTGCGTGTTGGTGGCCTTGGGCCAGCTGCTGAAGTTGGAACAAGCCTTTGAATTATTGGAAGAAGCGATTTCTTCCGGCTTGCGCCCAGATTTGGTGTTGTACAACGTTCTCTTGAATGCATGTGTCAAAGCAGCAGATGCAGAAAGAGCTCAACAAATCTTCCAAAAGATGTCGGTGCAGGGCATTAAGCCCGACGTGCAAAGCTACAGCGCGCTGGTCAATGTCTATGCTGCACTGGGACAGGTTGAGGCTGCTGCGAATGTCATAGCAGATATGCAGGAAGCAGGTGTAAATCCCAACAAGTTTACGTGGGCTGGGATGCTGAAGGCCTGTGATGTGGCTGCAGATTCTGTTTGGGCTTGCGTGACCTTTCGCAATCTGGTGAGTTTCGGCACCCAACCGGATGAGTTCTTGGTGAATCACTTTGAAAAGATCGTCGGACCAGACTTGGCTCGTAGAATTATTGGGAAACGTGGCCTCAAGATGAGGCAACTACATAACTGACGTGTAAATATGCCGGTCAGTACTGAATCAGTGAGGATACGTTTCGGTTTGGTCAGATCCAGCGTGTCTGGAGCCTTATGCTGAGTTGTGAAAAAGTCAGGGTGGATGGCAAAGAAACAGCTACTGTAAATGATGATGGTTGGAAATGGTTTCCACAGTCACATCAGCTACGGTGACAAGTGGCAGAGCTAGAAGATTCAGGTGAACAAGGGAAGCGCTTTTTCCTTGAGAGTTTCGCCGTCAAATTAGGCACCATTCGCATCCATTCGCATCCATTCGCATCCCTTCGCATTTATTTCGTCAAGTAGGCTACAGCATCCCTGGCATCCCCGCATTAGAAGCCTGCCTTTGGATTAAGGCTGGCCGTTTGGGTCCAGGGCATTCATACCGCTTGGGCCTCGGTGTTTGACGTGTTTTTTGTGTGGGCTCATGCTGAAAACGCGGGATTCAGCATTGAATTTGGTGCTTAGGCCTCTACTCCTCAGCTGCCTTCGAGAATTATTTTCCAAAGTTTGCGCATTCCTGGCGAGTTTACTCCTGGCTGTGAGCATGTGGTGAGGCTGCCAATTGCAAACCGTGACAGCCAGGCCGCTGCAAATGCTCCACACGCCGATGGACCCAGTTTTGCCAAACTGCCTGGTTTATCCTCAGCTGCATCCAACTGCATCTGCATCGATAGAACGCAAAGAATGCAATCTGTCAAGGTTGCTTTTATACATGCGACTCATCAATTTGAGCTTGTGCCGAGGAGTTTGAGATATTTTGAATGTATGAAAATCTCGTGCAGTGACTCCAAGATATCAACCTCATGAAGTGCAAGAAACCTCAATCTGACTTGATCGGTGCGTTTGCTTCTTGGCTCAGCCGCCCCAACCGCACTGAGCTGGTTTGGGGAGGACCTTACCATCAAGTGCCTGAGATGCAAAAGGGGCATGGCGGGCCAAAGCCGGGAATAGCATAACCCATATCTAGATGTATGTACAATGATACTGCATATATATATATGTTTCACCAACTAGAGATATTTACGTGAGTACATAGATACTTGTAACATAAGATGTGTATACTAGTAACTGAAGTGTAATTTGGTTATTAGCGAGTTGATGATTGGGGCAGCTGATCGAAGCTACATCCAATGTTTCTGAACTTTTTCTGATCCATTGCAGCTATGGTTGCCTGTCTGTCAATCTGAGGCACCTTACCCCTACGTCATCCGATATCAATTGGCCTCACGCCATCCATGTGGGCTCCTTAGCGCTTCGGAATGGCCTGCTGTCAAGGTTTCTGGAATTGGCCGTGGCAATCATGACTTCTGTGGCCAGGACTAAACTACTACTGGCCTTGTTGGTCTTCCGTATCTTTCAGCGTTTCAGCGCTGAAAGCCTCGCTACATCAGATGAATGCCAACTGGGTACGCAGCTCGTGCGAAACTTGAGTCGATTTCTCCGCAGCATGTGGTAGTTTTGCACACAGTTTGTGTCAACTTGAACGGCAGAAGCGCGGGGGTAATGCGCTCTTTGAGACTGTTGCGAGGATACATGAGCAGAGCAGCCTGGTGCAACGGAATCACACTTCGACCAAAGTAATGCTAGTGAGCGATGCAGTGTGACTTGGCGTGGTCTGAGAGATTGGGAATGAATCGTTGCACAAAGTACTAGTATCACACCTTTGTGCATTCGTTTGTCCAGAAGTTCTGACAGACGACTGGGTGGTGCATTTAGTGGGTAGTATAGTGTGATTTGGAAAACTCAATCTGATGCGAGCAAGGATTCGATCTGACAGCAGGTCCCGACTATTCTCTGAAGCTTTCTTGGCATCGTGCGGAAAGCATATGGTTCTGGCACTCTCTGGAGCATTTCCCGAGCAGGTCACCCATGAAAACTGTGAAAGGTGTAGCTTGGGTCGTGGTCAAATCCTGTAGCTAGTATATATAGGTATATATTGATATACCATCATGCTGTGAGATACATGCACGCCGTTACAGACTCATACTTTTCAGACTCGGAACAACTATGAGGACCATGGAGTGGATAGCCCATTGCTGGGAAGGGTCTTCTAAAAGGTTTGATTCATTTTCTACTTGGATTGTGCCCGGGTAGAGCTTCAATTTTTCATGCCATGCCCTGAAGGGGAGCTTTCCCTTGGAAGTCTTCCTTCCAGTGGGCTTGCTTTTGGCCATGCTGGGCTGCTTCCTCGTCACCCGAAAGGACGACAAAGATGCCAAAACTGATACGAAATCCGGAGCAAAATCTGATGTGGCGAAATCTTCCGTCCGCGATGGGGCTTCGATGTTTGCCCCGAGCGAACCCAAAGCTCGACAGGGGCGGCCGCACGAGTTTCAGGCCTCGGCCAAGTCACAGGGACCGCAGCCAACGTTGATCAACATTTGTCCCAACCTGGTGGTACCTGAGAAGGTTCGGGGATTCCGAGATTCCGGGATGTTTGCTAACGTGCAGTGACATGGGATAATATGGAGTTCAGTCGGTAATTTTGAAGCTGACACCCAGGGGTTTAAGAAGAGAATGAATACGCATATCTATGCCGCTATGCCATGATCAAACCAGTCACAAGATGTCACAAGAGGATGGGAAGTGGGTGGAGTATGGCGGAGTCCGAGCCCTGAGGTGGAGTGCACCATCTTGGTTCCCCAGGTTTCATCTTTGAAGTCCAGCCGGGTGATTCCGCTCTGCGACCTGAGTGGTGGCACAATACTTCAGTTGGAGGTGGTTCGACATCAGCGAAGCGACGAGACCAGGTGAGTCAGGGCTGGGGTAGTGGCTGGGGTGTGGCTGTAAAGTTTCGTGCCATTCAAGGTGCTATTCGAATTCTGGTGGTTTTGTGTGGTTTTATCAAAGTTTTATCATGTTTCACCCAAACCGTCAGAGACACAATCCTTGCTCTTTTTGGATGCTGCTCACCTGTGAGGCTATTGTTGTTCAGCCCTTCGCGGGAGATCCAGTTTGCCACTTGCCAGAGAGCGAGCGTCCAAGGTAGCAGAGGCTTCAGTCTTCATGGCCAGGAGCGACACTGGCATCATCAATCACAATATTACATATACATACATATATATATATATACATATACATACATGTTGTTTCCAATTGTTTCCGTTGCCATGGTTTGCTATGATACATCAGCATCACGGTAATCATTTGGTGGTGACATCAGTGTCTCGTTTGCACCAGGACGTTTCGCGCCAAGCTGTCCTGCGTGGAGTCGAAGGAGGTTGCCTGCTGACGGCGCAGCAAAGAGGAAGCATCCGACACTCGGCAGGAATGGTGTGAAAGGGCCAGGCTTCCTGGAAGATCTTGGACGTCTTGAAGGTTGCCCACCAGCCATCCTTTGTAAAGGATTTATCCGTCTGTTCATTGACTCTTCATGAGATCCTTGTGAGAGCCGAGAGCCTGGGCCTGGGGCATAGGCATAGATAATTCATGATAATTCCCTAAATGAAGGGACTCACCACAGCTCACCACGCCTTGCAATTTCTTCAACTTCCAAAAGTGACTCTTGCGTTTTTCAAATGTGCGTCCAGGCGTGCGTATACGTGAACCGTTTGAGGAATTGCTCTCAATGTTGCTGGGGATGAAATCTGCAAAATGTTTGTGAGGGTGTCAGCCACCACTGTTGGCATGGCAATGTGGGCATGAACATAGAGATGGGGGATGACGGCGGGTGACTGGGGGCTGAACAGTGATCCGCATTTTGAAGGGTTGACACTAAATTGTGAGACTGACTTGCGTCATAGCTCCAACTAAGAGTCCATGATACCTCCGAAAGGCTGAGCAAAAGCCATGCCTCGTATTCAATCATTAGGTCTTGGAAGGAAGTTGAGTAGATTTGAACAAAGATATGTACAGTAATAAGGATTGGCTGTCAAATTCACCGAGTCACAGTTGCTGAAGACGCGGACATGTCATTTCTATTGTTGTTTGCGGGATTGCATGGTTGAGCATATGCTTTGCGGACAGCGAAATTCCTTCAAATGAAGGGTAGGTATGATTAATCATTGCGTGACTGTGTGCGAACATTTTCTTGAGTCTCCTATCCAAAGAGCAGACGCAGAACATCGCAGAAGCCAAGAAAATCTTTCTTACCCATTTCTATGGCGGTGCCTTGCGTTGCCGCCTGAGCCGTGGCATTGAGGCTTCCGCATCAGTTCACCTGGAAGTATCAATGCGTCCGACGATGACGGGCAACTCCTGGCATACTCAGATCCAGCTTCTGCTGATGCCCAAGGCAGTTGGAACGCACATGAAGAGGGGATCAAGGGGCGGTCATGGAGAAAAGAGGGATGAAACAAGCAGAAATTACAACTGCTCAGGCACGGTGGCTTGAGGTAAGCAGCGTTCATCCTTGATACTACGCAGAAGGGAAAAACGTATAACGCACACGAAAGAAATATAATATAATATATATATATACAAATTACTATATACTATATACTTTTCGAATATTATATACATTATATGTTTGACAAGGAATTTGCTTCTTGGCCACCTTGAACCTTCGGTCGTACCCAAGCAGTGGCGGGGATTGCCTGCAGGTCTGCCGCGGCTGACTTTGAAGGTTGGACCGAAGGTTGATGCAGGCCTGGAGGATTCCTGGAGGATGCTGGACTTTATCATGGTATTGCCAGCAGCTAAAGTAGGGTTAGGGGCTTCGACACCTCGATCTTTCGATGTCTTTAGCGAGTATGATCGAGTATGCTATGGTGTGCTTGAAGATTCCGGTGGTTGTACTTGGGGCACCAGTTCATGATCAAAATGCCAGGCAAGATACTGGTGATGGTTCCTGGATGTCTCAGTCAATTGTCTTGGGATTTAGATGCTCGTTGCGTGCTCCCTTGCAACTCACTCTCAAGATGACAGCGAACATTTAGCACTTAACGGAGTTGGAGCAACCAGCAAAAGCGTATCCACCCTCTGGCTGATGGTGTTCTTTGTAAAGGATTGCCAGAAAGCCTCGCTGCACAGGTCTGATGGCTTTGTGCTACGTGGCCATGGGGCTTTTGAATGATGAAAAATCAAGCAAAACTGGTTGCTGAGAGGGTGACAGCTGTGACTTTTGTGTGCCAACACAGCCTCCACAGTGCTGCTACTGTTGTAACATGCTGCAACAAGAGGAGAGGTCAGTACCAAGAACAGTGTGTATATTGATTCTGACGCGTGCATGGTGAAAAGTGGGCAGATGGCTGCGAGAATTCTGGGTGTGTTTCCCTGCATCCTTTGAAGAATTTCCAGTTGGGTCTTGCTGTGTTGGCCATGGCGCATGCAACAGGTTGCTGCTGGCGTTTCTCGGAGTTCCGCGGCTTGATGTCTTTCCATGGCGGGCAGCTAAGAGGGGCAGGATCAATTTTGTGCTGGATCCGATATGATACAATAGTGACATGCTGATATATAGAATATATGTACACATACTGTACATTTGCATCCATAAAACACATATCTATTGTATTGATATTGATATTGATACATGCTTGCAGCTCTATGCAGCTCTCATGCTGGCTGTAGAGCTCCGGCCTTTCCGAGGCCCACCCCACCGCCCTCAGAGTCCATCGCAGCGGCCATCCGAAGACTCCGTGCCATCGGAGCCATCGAAGACGACGGTGTGGCACTTGGCCGGTCCCAAACTGCCCATCATGTTGATATTGAGTGTGATACGATCAAGTATGACCGTGGTAAAGTGGATTGCCTTGGATGGATTGGACAATTCCATCCTTTTGTAAGAGTCTAGTCATTCCCATGGGGATGTGTTGGTTTAATTATGTTTAATTTCTTTTATGTGCTGTTTGATGTTGTTTCAAGGCGTCAACACGGAAGGCCTGGGCCTTGGACGTGTTCTGCCGTGGGCCCGGCTGCTTGACTCGCACCCCTCGCACCAAGGCTCCCGAGCTTCCTCTGCTGTGGTGAGGCGCTGTGGCAGCTGTGGATGCTGTGGATGCTGAGTGGATTGCCATGGCTGACGCCTCTGACGCCTCTGGCAGGTGTACAACTCTGGGATATCGCCTGGAAACCTAGGGACGTGCATGGACGTGCATGGACGTGCATGAGCAATCATGAGTAATCATGAGCATGCTTCTCATGCTTAACATGTCGATTTCATTTTGATTATTGTGTTTGGATTGGCTCGAGATGAGCTGTAGCTCCAGGTTTGGCCGCTTTGCCAGTAGTTGGAATCTCAGTCTCAGCATGCAATACTGTACCATAAAGATCCATATAGATATTATTACATACTGACATACTATATAGTTGTACACCCGGACCTATGAACTCAGTCATGGTCAGAATGCCAGGCAGGAAAGAACAGATCTGAGGCGCCGAGATATGCCCGGATGCTCCTGGCGGCCATTTCAGCTAGTGCTGAGTTGAAGGTTGGGCCGGGGAAACATCATGAAACACCATGACATACCAAGATGAAACACCAGGATGAAACACCGGGATGCACATCAATGGAATGTCCAGATGATGCCTAGATGCTTGCTGAAAGTTGGCAGCTGGCAATCAGGCAGAGCATATCATTGGCCATGCTTGCGCCATTGTGGCCGCATTGTCTGCTGGAGCCCAAGGGCAAGAATCCTTCAGTGTTGATGTGTGCGAAATGTCTTCGGTGTGGAAGAGGTTCAGCAAGTGACGTGAGTGTGTTACACTTACCTCAGAGCTATCTTAGTGCTGAGGTCGGCAACCTCACATGCTGGGAGTCTGCGCAGGAAGTTGAAGGCCTTCAGATGTAAGTCACTGCAAGTCCTGCGTTCACAACAGATTTCGACACTACTGGGTGAAAAAGAAAAAGATCATCTGATAGGCAGTCGGCATGGTCCAGTTTTTCATCCAGAAAATGCACTTCGTCAAAGGTCTGAAGACACGTGGGCTTTGCATGGCTGTCTTAGCAGGTGGTGCCGGTGATTTGGAGAACGAGCTGGTTCGGGCTCAACGAGAGGTGGAGCTCCATGGCGCTTGTCTCGTGGCATCAACGGCATCATGGCACCTCCCAATGTGCAAAGGCACAGAAAAGATTGGACGAAGCCACCAAGAAGGAAGCACCCAAATGGTGGATGCCTCAACTGCGGATAGCTACTTGATGCTACTTGTACTTCATGGATCTTCGCAAATCAATCGTCATCTCGGATCATATAGGGTCAGATGAACTCTTGAGGAGCCAACTCAAAGATGATGCGGAAGGCCTTCTGTGGCTCATGGGTTGGGGTGCCAAGATGTGCCAAGCCAACAACCAGTGGCCGTTTGGCCATCAGCTGATCTTTAAGACCCTGAGGTGGCTATGCATGGGCTGCCAGAGGTGGGGATGAGGCCGATTCCGATGGCCGATGGCCGATGTGGGCATTGCTGTGCTCTATGAAAGTCCCTCCTTCACAATGGCAACAGAATCCATGGCTGGAGGCCGCGGACAGCTTTTGTCAGAAGAACAGGATCAACCCCCGGCAGATGGCTGAGGCAGAGTGGGTTGTGACATGTGAAACACGGCCATGGATCGCCGAAGCCGGGGGTTTTGAGCCGGTGGTCTTGTGGAACCCTGACGGGAAATCCGAGTTCCCTGTGGAGAAAAATCCGACGCCTTCAAAATTGCCAGAACATTCTTTGTGGATCATGTCATCCTTTACTTTGGTTTTACAGTTGTGCTCAGTTCTGCTCCCTTCTATACCTAACATCCATCACCAAATACTTTTGGAATCTACAATAGCTTGGACAATGCTTTTGGACAAGCGTTTTGCCCAGTGTTGATATCTTTGGATATGTTTTGATTCCTATGAAAGGCCCACAGCCTCATGCAGCAACTGGCGGAGCTGCTGCAGCCGCGGCCTCACGTTTTTGGAACACATTGGGATCATGTTGGGCATGTATTAGTCTCTGTATTAAACAATGTTATACATAGTTACATAGGTGTCATATGTCATGGGACTTGCCGATGGGATCGGATGGGATAAGATATCATATAAATTATCAGACAGAATGTAGCAGTAGTATCATGGCATGAAGTCCAAAAGTTCATTTAGTTGTTACGGCGTAACAGGCAGGCTACGATACGCCACCTACACTTATCTGTAGAAGTCCCGGTCCCAAGGCGACGGCTCCAACTGGCGTTTACAGCTCAGGTAGCCATTATGCAACAGTTGTAGAATGTTGTAATGAGGTAAACCATGGTAGACCCAATCATACACCATCCCCAATTGGGGTTTGTCGTTGGGTATACCGGTATACCCCGATTTGGGATGATTTGAAATGACCCCAAATGGTTGGTTTACCTCATTACTTGCGTCGTGAGGTCTGCTGGCTTTGACTTGGAGCTGCCATTGCTGCCCCGTCCGCCCAAGCCACGGCAAGCACAGCTGTTACGCCACTTGGATCCACTGGCAATCAATATCCATCACTATCCATCAATATTCATCAATATAATCACCTCTCTGTGGGTCTTGACACTTGCCTTTTTGGGGTAGGGGATATAGCGTGGTTCAGATGGACCTGCCCTTGCTTAGGCGAGTGCATAGCTGAAGGCTTGCTGGACAGAGTTGCCATTGCTTTCCCGGACTTGGGCCACCGCCTCAACCACAATCAACAGGCCGATCAGACTGGGCGGGGGAAAGCATTGGTTGCCAAGAACTGCGGACTGTGGTGCTGAGGACACCGGGCATATATCTGTGCTGACCTTGGACGTGAGCGCCCTGTGTACATACATACCTCGTCGAATGCCTTTCGGCACAGGTGGGGTGTGTGGAACTTGACAGAATCGCACTGGATTTTGGAAGTTGATGGGCAAGATGAAAAAACACAAGCTCATCGCCCGAGTTGCATTTCCACACTGCCAGGCCTCAACCATCAGTGATGGTCTTCAATGTTGCTCGCCTCAGCTCAAAACTTGCTGCTTTCGTCCAAGTGGTGATGTGTGACAGCACCCATTGCTGCCCAAAGCTGCCCGCTTTGAGGAAATCATCTCTACCCACAAGCCCTTCATGAGGCTTTTGCTGTGTTGAACAAGCTCATGGCTTTTGGTATCTTTTGGTGCTTCTGGTGTTGTGAAAAATTCTCTCCGTGAGGGACTGCATCAGCATCGACCCGCTTCATTTGGCGAAGGTGCGCTGATCTTCTTGCGGTTCTGTCTCAGCCTTTGCCAAATGACCATGCCCTGACCACTTTTTGTTTGCAACTTGTTTGGGACATTGCGCGGCTCGTCAGCGCGCTGCTGCGGGTGGCTGCCCTTTGCTGAACCTTGGGGAGCCTGGGGCCCACAGGCATCATACCTGGCGCTTGCAGGATCTTGTACAGAGATGGAGAAAAGATGTAAATCCCTGGCTCACTGCCTTGTTTGGGATTTCCAACGCCGATGTGGGTTATCCAGGCGCAAAAAACGATGGGGTTACCTGAAAGGGTCTGCGAAGGATTCTTGGACGACTTTTCTGCGATTTTCTGCTGAGGTTCATTCCCGTTCCAGGCCCTCGATACCTTCCTGAGCAGGAGCAGGGTGGAAATCCACTCTTGTGAAACTACCCCAGTTGGGGAAGGCTTGAAGAAATTGAAAATCTGCCTCCAGAATTGTGTGGTACCGTGGTACCCATCCCAAGTTTACTTCGCTGGATTTTAGGCCCTTTCGAGGAGATCACTTGTTTCCAAGTCCTTCGCCTGAAGGACAAAGTGCTTGCCTTTGCTAGTCCGTCGTGGCCTTGGTATTGATCTTCCTGCCCTTGAGTCCAAATTGCTGCACTATGTATTCCGTGTTTGTACCATGCTAGCTTGCAGGTTTCTTGCAGTTCATTTGTATCTCCCCTCTTGGGTCGGTTTGGCCAAGTGTGTTCAACTATACATCTTCCGGTCTGGTGCAACAAATCTTCAGAGGTCATACACTCCGCTCTCTTACTCGCTCCCAACCGTAGAGGCCAGCTTTCTTTTATGGCCATCAGGTTCGATGTTCACCGAAAGTCTTCTGATGGTGTGTGTCAGGTGGAGGTTCCAGTAAACTCGATCTTCCGGTACAAGGCATCAAGATCATGCTTGCTCGAAAGTGGCCTGTTTGGTTTGGGAGTGCTCGGTCAGGCTTTGATGAAAACCCACCTCTGGCTATTGTTCCAAACTGAAGGGGGCAGCCAACAATTCAGAATTACATTCCAGTAATCCAAGCTTATCCAAGCTTGGCAGTGGATAAAGCCCTTATTGATACGCATTTGAAGATGATCAGTCAAGAATGATGAAGAATGGGCATTTCCCATTGCCATGTTGGATGACTGGAGGGTATGGGTCCCCGTTAAAACAGATTGCCAGGTCTTTGCCAAGGATCAGAGCTCAGTCTTACAGGGAAATGCACTTTGCGGTGTGCCAGGTACAGAATCAGCTGATTTTCTTGCTCATAGCAAATTTACAAAACATCCGCAGGGTTTTTGGCTCAAAGCTTAAAACCTGGAATCCATTCCAATCCATTTCTTCCTGGATTCCAGCAGCCCTTTGAGATCTCTGCTGAATCTGGAGCCCAATGGAAGTCAAAAGCCGATGCCAGAGTTTTGCATTCATTTTCCCATTGGCCTCCGGTCACATCAACCCATCTCTAGCCATCGCCAGATCCCTGGTGCGAGAGGGACATGAGGTTCACTACCTATGCCGTGAACAGATGCGTGAGGCGGTAGAAGACACTGGTGCTGTGTACCACAGCGATATCGAAGCTCAACCAGAGCTGTTTGAAGGGAGAGAGCCCTCCATGTATGGTGCCCTTGGCTCCTTGCAGGAGGAGCATGGCATGAAGGGTGAAAGCCTTACCAGGGCGAGATTAAAGTTACGGGAGGTGGCTGTAGAACTGATGCTACCGGGAACCCTACGATGGCTTCAGAAAATAAAGGCTCGCGCAGTGTTGTGCTGTCCGATGATCAATTTGGAAGGTCCAGTGGCAGCCAAAGTGGCAGGAATCCCCTGCGCAGCTCTGTTGACAGTGGCCGGGCCTGGTGGATATCAATCAGCTTGGAGCAACCTGCTGCAGTCTTTGAACACTACAGCCGAGGAAGTGTTCCAAGAGAGGTGTCAGTTTCAAGGACAGGATGAAATAGATTAGATTCATTTGATTTAATTGTTATCTTACATGTGAGTAGGTTGGTTGGGTAGGGTCTGCATGTGATGTGAAAAGGGTATGGGGACAGGTGGATGATGTGCCATAATTGCCACAATGTAATGGAACAGGTGAGCAATATTGATGTGGATATCGATCAGAAAAAGCTACTGATCCTCAATCTCCAAGGTTCAGGCTATTATACAAATTTATACAACCTTTCTGCTTCACGATTTGTGTGACCTGACTTGTTTCCAGGACTCATTGACTGTTTAGAACGTTTGAAAAAGACCTACGGCCTGAACCTCACGGTGGAAGATGGGGTGAAGCCCTTTGGTGTTTTGAGAAGCTGCTTGCTGTCTACTGTGACGTTGGTGACTACGGCAGAATTCTTGGCTGATCCCATGTCCCCAGAGGTGTCTGAAGCATATGCTGGTCATGACTTCGTGTACCTTGGTCCCTTGCTGGACAAACCAGGTGCGAAACGTGCAGGTGGTCACAAGTTTGATGCATCTGATCATGCAGGTGATCATTCTGACATGACAGCCCTGAACTTGGCCCGTGATGCGAGGACAGAAGGTCGGCCAGTAGTCTTGGTGAGTCTCGGAACCATCATCACAGGTGATCATTCTGACTATGGCTGGGATGCTCGCTGCATTGTCGACGGGCAAAAGGTGGGTATTTCTGGACGGGAACTTTGCCACGCAGCATGGCAGGCAGCCTTTGATGTCTTCGGCGAATCAAGGTTGGACGGGCATGGCAGCCTATTCTGCTGCGGCACCAGCTGCTCAACAGGACAGCAGCCATTGATTCTGGTGGCGCTTGGTCCTCAAGCAGATGCCCTGGAGGGACTGGAGGTACCCAAGAATGCCTTCTGTGCCCAGACTCTTCCGCAGGTGGATTTGCTGAGAGTTGGAGTGGATGTTTTCCTCACCCATGGAGGGCAGAATAGCTTCATGGAAGCCTTATCCATGGGAGTTCCCCTTGTGGTTTGTCCAGGCTTTGCTGACCAGCCGGTGAATGCGGCGAAAGCAGAGTCCTTGCAGATCGGGTTGAAAGTGGATCGGCCGATGCGACCCTTGGAGCATGCTGACGTGGACATAGCTGCGTACCGGAAAACCACTGCCGATGCCTTGGCAAAAGTGGCGAAGAATCCAAACTTCAAAGAGAACGCCATGAAGTGCGCTCAGGCCTTAGGTGCTTCCGGAGGAGTAAGCCTGGCGACAAGAGTTCTGCTGGGTTTAGCAAATTCAAACCTGCCGCGCCAAGTGAAATTGGCCGGTGCTTAGGCTTAGTGATGCTTAGTGGTGCTTTAGTGGAGCTTAGTACTTTGCATGAGATCAGTAGCTATCAGTAGCTATTATGAACAGGAGCCCAGGGGCCCAGCCTGCGCCATGAGAAGCTCTGACTTAGTTCCGACTTCGCTCGCCAGGAACAGCTTGATACAGCTTGTACAGGGCTGTGTGCTTGAGCACAGAGCTGCTGTGATGTGTAGAGACAGTTCGATTTTTCAATCACTTGCAGCTGATTTTGAAGCACCAACCCTCCGGGCCAAATTTATTACCATGAATTCCATCAGAGAGGAACATGTGGTGCGCTGTGTGATGTAGCATGGATAGCATCGGATAGCATGAGTCAAGTGAAGTCGCCAAAAACCACACACTTATCATTCCAACCTTGTCAAAACTTGTCAAAGGCCATCTCTTGGACCCCTGAGGCGTTGCTGGAGGGACTGGTCATTCAAAATTTGCCCGCGAAGGAGGGTGATGTGTTGAAGTTTGTGCTCCAACAGGCCACACATTTCGTTTTTGCTGAAGACTTTGGGGCCTGAGTTGCGGCACCTGAGATGCGAGGACAAGCTGTTGGCGAAGCCAACGTTGCTTCTACATGTCCTACACTTGGAGCTTGGAGGGACTTGGCTCGGATCCGAAGGTCCCCATGACCAGAATCCTGAGGCTCCCACCAACCCCAGGGTGTCTGCTGTGGTCAGCCCCTTGTGGCAATTCAGAGCCCGAAACTCAATGACCACGCCGCCTGCGATTCAGCATTCTTCGGCATTGCCCATTAGTGCCTCACGCTGCCACCTGAGGTGGGGTCGCGCAGTGAGCTGCAAGAACGATGGAAGCGGGACAATCGATTTCTTCTCGAAGGTGGGGTTGATGGATGAGAACTTCTAGTGAACGCTTGGATGATGGTACCATTCGGTATTGTGAAATGTTGTGAATATTCTGCCATTGTGGCTGCACAGGCTATCTGAAATGGATACCCGCCTCTTCACACGACGATGTGCGTTGGAAGCTCTGAAATCAGCTAGGACTGAGCCATGACCATGCTGGGCTATGCTGAGCCATGCTGGGTGCTGAGGTCTGGCCTGGCCACCAGGTCCAAAGTGACCCTTCAGTGTGGAAACAGGGGGATCTGGGAGTGCAGGTGGGGTTACTGGGGATAACTATGGTAACGTTTGATAACCCACTGGTTGGGATATACAGCCCTTCTAACCATGGTTTGTGGCAGTCCCTTTCTGCCGTGAAAAGAAAATGATGAAAATTGCTTGCGGCGCTCCTGGATGCAAAGCGGTACCGCACCTCGGATACGTTGGTATTTGGCTCAGAACGGTGAAGAAGAACTTCACCGACCTTTGGGGCCAAGACTTGAATTCAGCCCGCCGATCAGCCTAATTCCTACCCCACTTGCAATACCCACGGAGATGCCCCTAAACTCAATTTCTGACAGTCAGCCATAGCTGCTTGCAGCTCTGGTACTTTTTTTTTGTAGCCTGGCAATGCAAAAGATTGAAGACATGGCGACAGTTAGCTATTCTGTTGACTTCCTGGTTTTTTCAGCCTGGATTTTGCGGCCAAACTCCGCTGTCACTGCATCAGCCGTGAACTCAGGAACACATCCACACCAATTACAGCCACGCATTAACAAAAAGATCATTCTAGATGAACCTCCCCAAAAGAGTCATCGTCCGCTCTTGGTGATCCCAGATTTGCGCTGAAGTTGCCACAAAGCGATACAAATCCGCTTCAGTACTGATCTCTTGCATATTTATCTTTGGACCTTCATCGTTCTCAATGCAGGTGTGTCATAAAAATGGGGAAGGCCCCCTGAAATGGCCATGAGGACATAGGGAACATGATGAGAAAGCAGTGGATTTGAATGGATTTAGATGGATATTCCATGGTCTTCCATGGTTTTCCATGGTTCCCCCCCAAATTCTCAGGCAAACTCTGCTGCAGGTCCCATCCGCGCGATGCTCGTGGACGATGTCTGGGGATGGCCTTGGTGTGGCCCTCGGTGAATCCTCCGCGGCGACGACTGCCACGACTGCCCCAACCGAGGTTACGAAATCCTCGGAGCGGTCAAGGTCAAGGTGGGCTGATTTGATGGACCCCATGCGATTTCAATCGATTTCATATTTGATGTATGATTTCATGCGATGTGGAGGTAAAAAAAGTAAAAAACATATTGTAAGATCTCAAACTGAATCGATGCTTGGCCATTTTGTAGGTGTTCACCGAACAGGGTCCAACTCAAGTGAAATGACAGCATCGCATCATTGCCGCTGGGTGCTGAAAGGATGGCCTTTTTATCGGCGATGCCTTGGCAGCACAGGAGCTCTTTTGGGGTTTCAAGGTTTCCGCCATGGCAACATATGGCAACGACATACTGAGACATACTGAGACATACTGCTACCTCGTGGAACGCCAGCAAAATGCTTTTAGAAAACATCATAGAGATCATAAAGCATCTTAAAATACACAACATGTCCAGGGTGCGGAGATTTGGAGCAAGGATTTGTAGATGATTTGGAAGACGTTGGAGCCAGCATGGTGCGTCCCATCAGCTTCCGGCAGCTGGGCTCTAGTCATTAGGGCAGGGCCACATTAGCCATGGCTTCATGGCAGCTTATGAGAAGAGGCTGGGCCAAGATGTGCTGAGTGCAGTTGAAAACTGTTGAAACCATGTTGAAATCATGCAGTTGAAACATCTTGAAACCTGATCAGAATTTGCTGTGAATTTGATCCCCCAGCTGATAAGAGCTGCTGTTTGCAAAGGTTTTGAGCAGCCGATCCTGGAACAATCCGCGCATTTTTGCAGGTAGCGATGTCCTACGTGGGGACGCTACTTGGCTATTGAACCGCCACTTTTTTCCCGCTGGAACCATCTGGAGCCAGTTTCGTAGGGCGCACCTGATCTCATTGTGTGGAATGGATGAGCTGCAGCCCATAGATGTTTCGTGTTTCAGCTGACAGTCGTAGTGAAGGGCTCTCTGACTTAGGAACCTCTATGTTGCTGGCCTACCGCCAGGCATCGTGGAAGCACCCACCCAACACCTGCCACATGTATCCCAAGACATCCTTTTCATGCTACCCATAGGTTTTTCTTTGCGGTCCTTGATCCAGTTTTCAGACAGCATACAATACCCGGTTGGGATGGCAGGCTTCAATGACGCGCACCTTTTTCAGCTCTTTGACCGCTATGGCCGAATCTGGTCATCAAGGGCTGGGGGCCCCAGAGATCCACCGAGATGTACCGAGATGATTTCCTCAAAACGAGAGTGGGGATTTCCACTGCCAGCTTTTGCCAGCTTTGACTACCAGAGAGTATACAATGTCCGGCTGGGGTGCAGGTATGCCCGTCAAGAAGACTCGGCGGTTTTGGCTATGCATTTGTAAAGTCTCTTGGCGAAGATGGAGCTAGGTGGAGAGCTTGGGTTGCAAGGGGATATTTGCATGACTGCCTTTGATGCCTTTGGCTCATGGAAAAAACGTGCGATTGGAATCGATTTGAAGTTTCTTCGGTAGTTCTTGAGCTTGCCGTTGATTTGGGGCTGATCTTCTTGCGAGGTATGGCGACCCTTCGCATGCAGCTGCGGCGGTCAGAAATCTGAATGGGTGCGCAGTTGGAACCTATCAAGGGTGACGGGTGAAAGCATGGTGCACCTCATGAAAATCCGGCCTCCTATCAGGTACGATGTTGGTGGTGCCTGCATTACTGCCACAAGCTCAACCCTCCAACGGATCTTAACAGTCAGACTTCGGGGGTGTTCTGTGCTCTGCCTTTGGCTAAGCCTTCAGTCTTTTTAGGTGAAATTTGCAGATAACGACCGGCCTCCACCGGAAGAGGGGAAGGACACTCACGTACTGCTGGAATTTCACAGCTTCATGCATTCATCACAACTTATCTTGCGATGAACTGCTGCAAGGGCAAGGGCGGCAAGCTCAACCCGCTGAACATCCCGGCTGACAATCGCCACTTGATCATAGAGTAGAGGAAACCTTTGACAACTTTTAAGGCTTCAAAGCATCCCTTCCCATTCCTCTGAGGGTATGCAAACTTCTGGCCCTTTTGAGCTGCGTCTTAGCGGTATACACCCAAGGCGAGGTCTTTGTCAGCGGGCTGCGCGCAAACACAGACGAGGAGTGATGCCAGTGTTGTGAGGCCTATTGTGTGGGTTCCAAGTCCGGATTGTTGGATCCCCTGACTTAGTCTTACTTCAAGTAAGTCCAGCGGAATCCTCATGGAGGGTAGCAAGGACACCAGCACTGAACTGGGAGACAGGATCCAATTCCAACCTTACTACTTTACCATGGGCAGCACATGTGGGCCAGAAATAATCAGAACGACTCAGAACGACCAAGTTTGTGACACCCCGTGCTCCACAGGAGTCTGTGAGAGAAATCTTCAAAGACATGGGTCTGACGACCGTGAAGGCATGCACGTTGGCCATCCGGTTGTCTGGACATCATTGGACATCGGACATTGGACATCCAAGTGGCTCAGGTGTGCTGCGAAGGGAAGCCAGATGGACAAGGCTTGGGATGGCTTGGGATGTGTCCTCTGAAGCACCTGCACGTTGGCATCGCCAGGATATGCCTTGGCCCGATTTAGATTTCCCGAAGAGGCACAGCATGTGACCAGTCAGCACTAGTTTGGTGATGTTTGGTGCAGTTGGGCAAAGCATGAGAGTTTACTGATACTGTAGCTAGCGGGATGTTTTTTTTTTTTTGTTCTGTAGATGGGCAGGAGCACCTGAGGCCCAACCATGTGATTCATCATGCTTTCCTCCTCCTCCCTCTCTATGTGTTTTCTTTTTTCTCTTTCTTCTTTCTTTTTCCTCTGCATTGCGTCCTCCTCGACTCTTATTGTTTCTGCTTTGCTTTGTTCTTCTATTCAACAAGCTACATTCCTTCCCAACGCATCTTCTAATCATGCAACTGGGGGGACATTCAATTTGGTTTTGTCAAAGGGACCAAGTGGGATTTGAGGCATTAAACTTGACTTGAAAAGGTGAACATATCTCTAGATCTCTTCGTATCTCTTGGCACCGCTTAAGCTGTTTCCAAACACGGATCACCCCAGCTTGTGTTTTTGTTTGTCCGTGCTTTCAGGGTCTTGGTTGGTTCCATACTACGCATGGTTTTCTTTGCCAGGAATCATTTGATATTGATACTCGACAATTTTCTCGACATTCCCTCAGATGTTTCCCCAACATCGAGTCCATCATGTTGTGTTTCGTTCTTTTTTTGTTGACCCCTTCATTTGGCCAAACTCTCAAATATGCTGTGCGCCCTTTGTCATTGATACTTTTCCATATGTCTCCATCCTCATCTTCCCCTCATTCACCACTGATAATTTTCACCCCGGAGGTTGTGGATTTCAACGGGATCCAACCTGCCCTGCTACCGAGGCCATTCGCATGACCGATGGCATGGTCCATCGGGGGATCAAGATCCGAACGCTGCTGTCCTCCAGTGCAGCTGCGGCCAAGGCCACGAAACCTAGGAAAGGTATGGAGGGGTGAGGGAAGTTCACAAAGATTGGGTTTGGTGATGTTTGGTGAGTGGTTTATGGGACTTGCATGGAATTGCTTGAGTTGCTGTTGGAGTCCATGGAACCAGTCTTGGGATGAATATGATGGTTGCTCACAAGCCACGGAGAGTGTTCGCAAGGGGCAAATGACAACGTCTCTGACGGAACGGCCGCAACTTGACTGGCACTTTGGGCGGGCTCTTTGACAGCAGATGCAAGCACATGTATTTCCAAGCGGAATCTGATATTCTTACGTCCTGCGCCCTGATTCTCGATATCATTGTTGCCGGAGCACTGCCAAGTATCTCGTGGGTTGTTGCATCCAGGTCCTGGTTTTTGGCTCACTGAGGACAATGCCATCTGAAAGTCTCTTCGTCATGGGATTGCCTCCTGGGAGCACCACAGAAGCACGGCAGAATCCAAATTGCTTGGAGTTGCGGGACACAGGTCTATCAAAGTTATGGAACTGAACATGGGATCAAATCTGTTGCTTACGGGGAGGCCCCAAATTTGGTGATGCCTTCTTCCTGCCACTTGATTTGGGACTCATTTGATTGTTGCCAAGGAGACCATTACAGCATTTTTTGGCCAATTTGCTGGAGTTAACTTTGCCAGCTGCTCAGGCACTAGAGTGGAGGTAGTATGCCGTATTCTTTCCATAGCTACTTTGTTCTGAGAGCTTGGAGATGCCAGAACCTAGACTGCATCACTTCATCAGGTTGAAGAAATTCAAGCTGAGGTGAAAGTGCTGGACACCAACGGGAAAAAAGGCTCGGGTCCGAACACGGCCAGCTCTGGTCGTAACGAGCTTGCCATGGAATTGAAAGGTGACACGGTGGCGCTGGTGCGGATGAACACTCTCGATGAAGCAGCTTGGTGTCCTCATCTCAGCGAATCGAACACGGACCCCCTGGCCCTGTGTTTGTGCTGCAGCATTACCTGTCATTACCTGAGACCGAACAGGTGTTGACCGACTAAATGGCCATGAGACTGCACCAAATCTGCAGTGCCTTGGTCAAAATGGGTACTGAAGCTGATTGACATGCAGCCATGACCAGGAATTCTGTCAGTCATTGTCAGTCTAAAAACTGAGGCTGGTGGTTCGATTTTCGGCAGCTTGACTAAAGTTGATTGGTGCGGTCTGTTTTGGCTGGTGCCGTTTTGTGCCTGTTCTCTGCAGATTTTGGCGGAGCCAGGGTCTTTGGCTTCAGGATCCTCCAAGAGCGAAGGGTGGCAAGGGCTTTGAGGACATGCCAGCAGCTTGCGCAGCAGCAAGAAATTGGATGGGAACGGGTGGGGTATGTCTTTGAAGACATGCTTGCTTGCAGTTACTGTAATTACTTGGGTTGGTATGTGAAGCATGAGAATGACATGATATCGCAAACAGATACAAACAGACAAACAGTGGAATCATGATCGAATACCACTGTCAGGGAAATCCGGTTTGGCCTGGGTGAATGAGACAAAAACGGTTCAGTAGTTGCATTGGATTGTGATGAACGTGCACAGTCATCCTAAGCTTGTTGGCCAGCCAGAACCCGTCTCATGTTTGCATTATTGAGTCGTAGATCACTCCGATGCAAGCAGGAGAACTGGTATGTGGAACCGTTCTGTATGGGTGCTGGTTTCAAGTATACTTCGATTCATCTAAGCCCAACCCTCCGAAATGAATAATCCAAATTCCCAAACATGCTGTGGACCAAAGAACGAGCCAGCTGCGGGTTTTGTGGTGGCAGGTCCCCGGTGTTCGACTTCGAGGTTTCACTGACTCTCCCTATGGCGAGGTGTGGATTGCATCAACTCTCTGGCACTCGCGAAGATGTTTGCAGGTTTACAGTTTACAGCTATTCCTTCCCCGGTAAAGCCACAGGCAGCACCTCCTATGGCACAGCGACCTGTGAGAAGCTTCACTTCAGATGCCCCTGAAGCACAGGTGGTACTGCACAGGGTGGAGGTATGGTGGTGGCGTGTTCCGCAGGTTGTGTTCCCGAGTCAATGCAAAACTGGCAGGAGATAGCGCAAGAGCCAAACAAGTCATTTTAAGATCAAGATGGTTGCCTTCCAAGAGAATTGAAACCTTTCCTTGCGCCTTTAATGATTCCTCTTACACCCTGTGATGCCGAGACTGGTTTCGACAACTGGCCCCAACCAGGTCTTCCAGGCCAGGGTCCATCGTGCTGTTGGGACATCATTGCATTTTGTGAAATCCTCACGGCAGGCTTTGGAGCCCCAGCTCCAGCCTTCCATGGCAATCCACAGCATGGTGGGGCCAGCGGGCCTAGCGTGCCACCGCATGCGCATTCGCCGCATGGGCATGTGCCCCACGTGCCACCCCAGCCACCTGCTCATGCTGTGCCGCATGGGCATGGTGCGCCACAATCCGCCAGTCAGGCACTTCTGCTGCACTGGACCCCTGGCGCTAGTGATCAGCCCCTCCAACTGCAACGGGAAGCCATGGCCATTTTTGGAATCTAAGGCATTCAGACAGCCACCGCCACAAGCGCAGCCTGGCTGCAGTGAGTGGTGCCATGTCTGTGTCGTTTTGGATGGTTGCTCTCTAAGGATTCCACCAGGTGATGGTGGTGGATGTCAGTTGTGAGGCCTGAGAGTTGAAATGTTGGCTTTCCATTTTGATCCATTTTGTTATTTTCTTGTTGGGGATTCACTCTGGACTACTGTTGAGAGGCCGTGAGGAGGCAGTGCTTGACTGAGCCAGAGGTCAATGGGGAAAAAAGTGTGCAGCGTTGCACTTGATGCCACGGGTGCCACGGGTAGGGGCGGAGACAGGGACAGGGTCCCAGGGTTGAGGTGTGCATGGTTAGGCGGTGGAATCTTGATGAATCTGCGCCAGGACCTTGAGTTCGTGGTGTCCAACAAGGTGTGAAAAAATGTCGATTCAGTCGATCGTTGCATTGCTGAGTCATTGCTGAGTCATTGCAGTCTTTTTTCTCAGACTTTGGATCCTTGATGATCCTTGGAAATTTCCTATTTCCACCGAGTTTCCGTAATGACCCACAGACTTTCCATTTCAGCGCTCTGCAGGTGACCCGGGTCATCAACTGCGCAGGTCGTCAGGTGCCAAACCACTGGGAGTCAAGGCCACAGATTTGAGCCGTGGCCATGGACCCACCGTATGGCAGATGTGACACAGATGTGATATCTATGGATCCAGTGTGATCCATTCATATGTCCATATTGAACATATGGCATCAAATTTGCATCATATTGCACCATATTGCCATATAATATCATATAATATCCATACTACAGCCTGATGTATGCCTCCCAGGTCCATTGGTGTGGCCTACCTGACCTACTACTGGGTGGATTCTGAGACTCAGGCCATTGATGCGCACCGCACATGTCCGACTCATTGCATCCACGTTCGTCACGTTCGCATTTGATGCATTCGGCGAGGTCGTCCTGGACCAACGGGACGTGGTCTCGCTTGGAGCTGATGTGGAAATTTTGGGAAATTTGGAATTTGGATCTGTTTGGAAATCCGTTGGGCCACTCAATGATTAATCCATGCATATTTTCCTGGCAAGTTGGCTACAAGTTGAAAGTTTGATGTGGCTTCATAGCATCTCCATGTGTTTCTCGGTGGATACTGCTGTCCAAGGTCAGAATCCTTCAGATTCATAGAGGAAGCTTTAAATGCTGCTGAAAGTGTGCGCCAATTGAAGCTCCAAGCTGTCAAGGTGATTTGGACTCTTGCTGACGTCCTCTAGTGTGTAGAACCCCACCTGCTTCTCAACGAGTCTGCAGAGCAGAGGTACTCATCCATTCTGCCCGAGGGCAATCCAGGTCATGTTGTATCTTGGGCGCCTACATGATGAGAAAATACAGTGACTCAGCTGCAGGTAAATTTCAGAAAAGTTGGTTGCAGCTTAGTTTGTCCAAGTCAAACTATCGAGCCCGGGGATCGAGTTGTACCCTGTGCTGAGATTGGGGCTTGCGGAAGACCATGGAGTTCATCAGCTTTCGGAGGTTCCACGAATGGTGCTAGGAAGTTGTAGGTCATGAGATGCCATGCCGGCCCTGCACTTGTTTGCACACCATCAATCATCTTGATACATCTGGCCAGGCCTGACATGAATTTGAAATCTGCGTTTATGCAGTCTGACCCTGAGTGCTGCAGTTTTACCTCCTTCAGGACATATATGGTTGCTTTGAGTCCAACCGTTCAGCAATTGGTGTGTCAAGTTGTGCGGGAAGCGGGTTATATGTTCCAAAGTGTCACGCTTAACCATGACCGCTTTGTGACGCTGGCCACGACCAGGCAACTATCAGCGCTGGAAAGGCGCCTAGCTGACAAGTCGGGGCCTTTGAGTAACTTCTGACATCTTTGGAGATGGCAGGGATGGGTTGATGTAGCCAAGATCCCCTAAGGTCCCCCCTAAGGTCCCCCCTAAGGTCCCCGTGAGGGTCTCCTGCCATGATGTGCAGGTCGAAGCAGACACTCAGCAATGACTGGGATGCCAACTTCGGCAGCTTGGAAGGGGAGGACGATCACAGTGGGTGACGTGGCGTGGTGATGCTGTTGTTCTCACTTCGCTGTGTTAGGACCTCCTCCTCCGCAACACATATCTGAACGGACAGCCAGGGCCTTGATGATTTCGACCTTTTTGTAGCTCATTCAGAAGAGTTTCGAACATCATTGTTGATTAAGGATGGGCCCCTTGGCCGAGTTTCACTCGGGCATGCACGAAAGGCACATGTCACGAGCTCAAGCGTTATGAAGTCAACAGAAATTTGACAAGCTTCAGGCGGACGCAGCACTCCTGACGTATTGTTTCTGTGCAAAGCATCAGAGTTCATCAGGCCACGGCGTCTTTGGTGGTTGGACCAGGTCAGGGCTGAGAAGCTGCAGAGAACTGATTTCAAGGCACTGCAGCGCTGATTGTCAGGACAGCCACGACAAGAATCGGTTGGCAAGGGCCCCTGATGGCCCTTGATGGCCCCTGTGTTGTGTCGTTGGAAAGAGCCTGGCAGATGCCCTGGGCATTGTTTCATACGCAGCAAAAGGACCAGAATTCTTCCCTTGAAGACTAAGGAAAAACCCGCCGGCGCAGACCGCCACAATCTGGTGTCACAGGACCGGGGGTATACTTCTTTGATGCCTTGAGCTGTCAGTTCAATCGATCAATGATCAGTGATAAAACATCAACTATTTATTAAATGACGCACCAGTGTGATAAACAATTGCACGCGTGTGAGTTGTGATCAGGACGAACCAACTTGATGATTGAACATGATGGATGAAGTGACAATCACCAGATATCAATGGACAATCAGTGCAAACATATAGACAAATAATCTATAAATCATCAATACGATGATTCAATGATATATGATATATGATCATCCAATATCATCCAGTATCATCCAATATCATCTAATATCATGCAGTATCCTCTAATATCATCCAATATCATTTGATATCATTTTCGGATAGATTACGATTACTTATTAATCATCAGAAGATAAGAAGGGCAAGTGTGTTAGTTGGGGGCCTTGTCAATCATAACCAGCGAGCCACATCGAATCCAGTCTGATGGATCAGGCTTCGGAGCTTAAAGGCATCTTGCGGAGAAAGCCGCGTGTCGGGGACCCCATTGCCGGACCCATTGCAGGGACATCCCCGGGGCATTTCCATTGGATGAAATTAGGATCAGATTGCCATAGATTACCAGCGTGCGGGGAAATAGATAGAGGACACAGAATATACACAACTATGTATAGACTATAGAGAACAAATGACATCAAACCTTATCAAAACATAGCTACACACTGGCAAAGAAAGTCTCTACAGGCTATTCTAAAAGATGACAACATAGCAGAAGACGAGGGGCCACAAGAAGAGAACCAGACCGAGAAGAATTCATGGACAGACAGGCCGACAGGCGGTCAGATGGAGAGGCAAAGACAATCAGACATGCAGCGAGGGAGGTATCGCATTGATCCAGCAATGTGTTTTTCCCTGGAATTCAAGCATGGAACTCCCCAGAAGTCTGGGTTGGGGGCTGCGTCCTCTTGAAGATTGACGCCATCGAATAGAGTTGACATGTCAATTTGAGACTCTGAGGTTCCATACTATGTCATAGCTATGTGTTACTTGAGATTTCATATATTGTCCGATTGTGTGATACATTATGTTCTATACCCATTGGGGTTCCCGGCCTGAGGCGATGCCACGCCAAACGAGTACAGGTGCTGGGCCGACTCCGGCGATTTTCTCAGCACCCCGTGGGGCGGTACATGCGTATTAAACAACAACTACAAGCAACCCAAATAGGAATAGACCTTGTGCAGCCTGCGCAGTTCATTCCCAATTTTCTGCTGGCAATCAACTTATAAATATTAGTGATATCTTGTGATGTGAGCCGCAGTGAACAGCTGTGAGTGTCATCACCTTTCCATATCTTTCCCCAACGTTTGAAAACCTCCGAGGTGCCAGGAGCTATTGCTCCTGGTCCTGGAGCCCCAGCTGAGGGCAGCAACGGCGGATACCGGGGCCCAGAGGTCCCAACGGCCTGGGCCGATGAAGGCGAGGCGCCCCACTTCCGTGGAGGACTTAGCTCCCCTTAGCTCCAGATGGTCAAGGTATGGTCAAGGTTTCCAATATCGAGCAGTGAAGGTTTCTAGGAAACATCCGGGAAATCGTATCCAGATGTATCCAGATGTGTCCAGATTTGGCTGCTTCTGCTTTGAATGATCTTTGAATCGACTTCATGTGGACACGCAGCTGTTTTTGGGTTGGCTGGCAAAGACCCGGGGGATTGCGCTACTTTGGAGCCGTGTGCCTTGTGAGCTTCTGTCGGGTACCTAGCCTGGAACTTCAGGTTGCTGAGGGCCTGTGGCATCCTATGAGAGATTTTCCCTTATAGCATAGGTATAGCACAGGTATAGCATAGGTTGGAAGTCTTCTTTCCATTCTGCTTTGAATGCAAGGACGTGATGACTATTTGGGGCATTTTCGCGTATTCTGCCATACCTGCGGGAGCGCTGTTGACTATGCTCCTCCTCAGCGAATTCACCGTGCTCATGAAGGTGCAGCGCTTTTGTCAAATGGCGGGAATATGTGCAGCATTTCTCTCCGCTGCGAACTCCAGCTTTTTCATCATTTGGATCATTTGGGCCGTCCACACATTTGCATGCAACTAACCGCCTTGCAAGCTCTCAAGGTGGCTTCCGGCGTGATGAACTCTCCCGTGCACATTGGCAGTTTGAGATTAAACATCGCCGTGTTCATGACAGCCACTGGGACGCAAGGCAGACCACAAGTCCAGGTAGCCCTTCTATATAGGTTGAAGTCAGGTGGCTATGGAATGGATTTTGCTGTGAAAGTTTGGACTGAATGTTGTAAGCTCAAGGGTTTCTAAGGTCTGATGCGCCCTTAATGCCTTCACAATATTTTGGTCGATCTAAGGCTCTTTGCCTTTGCCTCACTCTGCTCTCCTACTCAGGTAGGGTCACGTTGTGGCACCTGCAAGCTCATGTAATGTAAGCACAGCCATGCCGCCATGCCACAACGATTCAGCCATGAAAGTGAAGATAGCTTCTGTGTGGTGCCAGGTTTCCGTCGGGAGCAGATGCGAGATAGTTTGGCCTCAGGGCAGCCTGGCTTCTTCCGCGATTCTGAGATCCTGGGCTTCAAAGGGCTGGGATGAACCAAAAAAAAGCCAGCAGATCTCAGCGAGGTGGAGTGGATGTGACAACCAGCTTCTAGGCCCCGTTTTGGAACCCATGAGCCAGGATGGAACAGATATCCTTGAGATATCCCAACTCCAAAGCTTCTCCAATTTGGAAAATTTTGGTGTTTGGCGACCCGCATCATTTGTCCACGTCCCTGGCGACTTGGAACCGACCAGGAAGCCGAAGCTGTTCTACGTGGAGCGAAACTTTTGGATCTCGTTGCTGGGACTGACTCTCTGGAGCACGGCATGGCGCCTGGAGGTGCCGATGGACTATGAACGACTATGACTATGATATCAAAATATATCAAGGATGTGCTTACCATCTCCATCGACTGCATCGACATCTACCCATGTCTTACCATAGAATTCAAGTGGCTGCGGCATACCATTATTAGACTCTATATGAGATTCTATCAGACTCTAGGAGACTATGGGATTCATATGTTTTCATGATAGTGGCTTGTAGGGCATTGTCAGGGTTAGTGCTTCAAATGTTTCAAGATGCTCCAACCCTTTGTTCTGGTTATTTGAGTTTGAGAGATTGTTTTGAGATAGTTTTGAGATTGTTTTGAGGAGACAAACTCAGACCGGAGGTTCTCACACCTTTGCTTGCACATGTAGACTCAGGCCAAACCAAAGGCACCAGAAACTTGCCACAAATCTGGAAGTCATAGACTCATATAGATCATATACATTGATTGAAACCAGGACTTGAATCTCGCCTGGAAATTTTGTCGCACAAGATGGTAACATATTGTGATTGTAAATATCAACGCGTTTGGCCTTTGTCAAACTAGCTTTGTCTTGATATTCTTCGACGTCGATTGCGGCCAGGGCATCTTCCGGCGACGACCGCAGCGGCCAGCCACAGCGTTGAACCTCAAAGCCTCCAAGCTGCTGTGGATTCTGCCACTTGAACTCCGATTGGGGCTGGCACCACAGCTGCTTCGTGGATCTTCATGGCATGTTTTGGTGCCCCGCAGTGAGCAACCAAGGGTTGGCCTGCTTGCCCTTCTGCTGTCAGATCTTCCGTGTCTTGGAAGCAACATGAAGCAACCAGATAGTTCAAGAAATGCTTCAGATTCTGTTCCTTGGTGCGAAGGTTGTGTAGACTGAACTACCAGCTCCAGCTTTCCTACTACGTGACACCTGAGAAGGACTAGTGACGTCTTGTTTGGTGCTGACCTATGCATGATCAAATCTCATCTACCGAAGAATAAATCTGAAGGTCATCCATGTCTGACATTACGCAATATCGCGTCTCTTAGCGTGTCGCCAGGAGGCCCTCATGAGTTCCGCACAAAAATGCACCGGAGTTTATGAGAGCAATGCTGGGTGCCTGGGCAGGTTTCATTTGATCGGCCAGGACCAGGAGTTTCAGGTTCCCGAAAAAATGTGAGGCTGCTGAATATGGGGTGATATTAGATGATAGTAGGGTATGTTTGGATTCACATGCTGAGGTGGCAGCCAAATCTTTTTCCGACTGCCAAGGAGTTGCAGTAACTTCTGTTCGCAGGTGCGGAAGGTGTCCCAGGAAAGGCAGAACTGCGTGATGTTTGCAACTTGGCTCAGTGACCGCAAGGCCTGCTACCACTTCTAGGTGGACGAATGACATGCTACATAACATTATGCGACATTCTCTAACTACTCTGATTTGGGGTCGCAATCCCAATCAATTGCCAATAAATGCAAGGTGGGAAGTTGTTGGTGTTGCAGCAGCCATCCTTATCGGGTTGAGTGATGTTGAGTGCTTTTCCAAATTTCATCCTATTTGGTTCGCTTCAGTCGCTTCAGTGCTGGTTTACGATAACGCTAAGGCGCGAAAGTGGCATATCCTTGGACGATGGGCAGCTGAGGCGTGGGATTTCACCAGGAGCCACTGACATGGCAGGGTTATGCAGGGCAGTGTGGCGCGCTGATCCAATCTGATCCACTTTCCACTGGAGAAACGGATACACAAAAAAACGTCCACCATGCGATTTCTTGAGATCAAAGAGCTGAGCCGAAATGGTTTCAGTGATGGTCTTCTGGTCCAACCCTTCCCATGACAGACCGGCTACGCGGCTTCGCCAGATCTTTGATATGTCTCGAGATGCTAAGCAGGGGCCAGAGCACATCAACGAACTCTTTCAGAAAAAGACCTGCGAGGGTGTTTTGCCCCTCGATCTCATTTGTGGATGACAGTTGTCTTAGCATGACCAAGAAGATGACAATGCGACCGGCATGTTGGAAGGCATGCTGGTTGTTGTGAACCTTCATCCTGGCTGTTTAAATGATGCACATGTTTATGTGATTGAAACATATTGAAACGATTTCAGATGCATCCGAGGCAGAGCGTTGACAAGAGCAATGTAGGAGTGAATACCTTTTGTTCCATCACTGCGGGAATTGCTATGCTGGCGGCGTTTCTTGGTGCATGGCTTCCAGGGCTTCCCCTGAAGCCCTGACCGGACAAAGCGGACGAAGCTGATGAATTCGACGAATTGCTGGGTCGGGCGATGGGCCTCTTGGGCATCCTGGATAGGTGGTCTAAGAGTCTAACATTTGGAAAAGTAGATCATCTAGACATATCTAGACCATGTAGCCCTCCCTGTTGGGAATTGTTTTTGAACACCTGACACTTGGAGGACAAAGGGAGAACCTACAGACGTGGGCTGTTGGCGAATGATAACATATTGTGAGAAGCATTAGATGCAGTGCGTTCAAACTTTGTATTTATAGCTGCTATGTCAGAAGAAAAGTAAGGTAATGAAAGTTCTGGAACAACTAAAACATACTAAAGCTATCAAGGCCATTAAGGATCCGCCACTGCCACATTGGGATGTCCTTCCTCGCTTGCGACCTCTCGCACTCTCCAGGTTTGCCGCCTTCGCCCAAGTCACCGATACCAACGAGCAGAACCTGCACCGGGACTGACAGGAACGTGTTAGAACGTGTTAGAACGGCCGCCAGGGCCCCTAGGGCCGCTCTGAGCTTTGGTGCTGTGCAGCGCGCCATGGTTTTATGCATCCTGAAGTCCTGAAGAAAAATTACAGTAACTAAGTCAGCCAAGTTAATCAAGTCAACCAAGTCAAAGCCACACCACTTTCATCAGACATCATTGAAGGCATCATGTCCTTCATTAATTCGATAATACTTCAAGATGCCTTCCATTGCCTTCCCATCCTGCGACCAAAAAGGCGCCCTTTTTGAGTCAGCATTATGGCCATGTAGAGATGGGACTGTTTCTGCTGGTGCCACAAGACCAGGGCGCCAGCGGAAGAGTTCAGCACAAAAACTGGCGGACAACGAATGAAAAAGGATCACACATGGAAGGAAACAAGTGGATATTTCTTGAGAATTGAATTTTGCAGCAGCTACCTTGCGTCTCTTCTGCCTTGCTTAGCAATCACGAGTGTGGGTCGCCTTGCTGCATTTTCTCCAAACAGTTTGTCGCTTGTCAATTTTGCACCATAGTGCTTGCAATCCGTAGCCGCTCTGGCACTTATACAGCAGAGTAGCAATCCCTCGTACCATGACAATGAAGCTATGTGGCAGTGGCAGAAGTGGCACCAGGATGAGTCTTGGACAAGTCCTCGTTGCCATGACCCTGACCACTGTTGTTGGTCGCAAGGTTCTGAAGACCAATGAGACGGAGACGGTGTTTGCAGGCATCACTTGCTATGGTGACCAGCTCCCGGATGGCAAGATGTGCTCCAGTGTGTCGAACATGTTGAAATGTCCCAACACCTTTGCCAAAGTGGACTCAGGAGCGGGGCTGGCCAAAAAAAAATCAGGATAATAAAATATATTGTACATGATGAATACTGAATATCAATAATAGTAATGACTTATGATAAACTGATAGAAACGGTATCCATAATGTCCTTCGTATTGATGGAATCAGGTGCGAAAGCGTGGAGGTTTCCAAGTCCTTTGCAGTCCTTGGTCCCTTTGTTGCTGTTATCTCCCGCTCCAAGCCGCTTTGCAGATGTAGAATGTAGATCAACGGGTCCTGCAAGACGCTCCAAAGAGGATCCTCCTGTTACCCCAACTCCTTTTGAGAGTGCCCGCAAAGGTCACGGGCAACAATCAGAGCATCCACAATCATTAAGAATCCATAGAATAGGTCCATAGCAGACATAGGAATCACAGCCAGCAAATTCTGTGATGGGTTTCTGATTCATTGAGATTTTGCCTCCTGTTTTTCCCCCCTCTGTGGCGCTTCAATAGCGTTTCATTATGTTTCATACACCATTCCATGACCATCAGGAGCCTTCGTTCAGTGCGAGGTGGTGGATGGGCAATGCCTCACAACTGGTGGGCAGAAGCAAAAGTTGTGCCACCTGCCGACCTGTGACGACAGCCTGGCCATTGACATGAGTCGAAACTTGGTCGAAGGAGTTGTTCCAAAGGTCAGCTCGGAATGTTACAAGCGGAATCCAACCAACAAGGGTTACCTGACCGATGGCGACACTCGTGCACGTGGCCGTGGTGACCGAAAGTATTGGCACTCTTGTCGTGACAACAAGCCCAATGCGGAAGTTTCGTTTCCGTTGAAGTGTGTCAGAGAAGTGAAAATCTGGTCCCGGGCCGACTGCTGCGCTCATCAGATGCAGGGAGTGGTCGCAGAAGTGTGGTCAGATGGCAAGTGGAAGCGTTGCGGTGGAACCTCGGGCAATGTTGGAACCAAGAACTTCTACTCCTTCAAATGTGCCATGTATGGCACCAAGGTGCGTATCATCAAGCACAAGAACAATGCTTGGATCACCACTTCAGAGCTCCAAGTCTTTGGTGCCATCAATCCCCATCTTCCCATCAAGCAGTGCACTGCCGCACTGCGACCTGGCAAGATGAACCTGGTGGCAGGCTTGACCCCGCGAGTGAGTTCCGATTGCTTCACCCCTGCACGCCACCAGAAGTTCCTTACCGATGGTGACACACGTGAAGGTAACAATCGCAATGATCATTACTGGCACTCGTGTCATCAGAGGAACAACTGGGCTGAGGTCTCCTTCCCAGAGACCTGCATTCGTCAAGTGAAGATTTGGTCCCGGCCCAACTGCTGCCCCAATCAGATGCAGGGAGTCATTGCGGAGGTTTGGTCCGGTGGAAAATGGCAACGCTGTGGCGCACCTTCTCCCAATGTCCACAAGCACTCGGCGCCCTATGCCTTTGACTGTGCCATGGTTGGATCCAAGGTGCGTGTGAGCAGAGGCCACAAACGTCATGGCAGGTGGTTCACCATCAGCGAGCTGCAGGTCTTTGGGCCTAGTCTTGACCCAGTGTGTGAAGCAACGATGGGGGTGGACAAGACCAAGAACTTGGCTTTTGGAGTTAATCCAAGAGTGAGCTCAGACTGTTACAAGAATGCTCGACACAAGAAGTTCCTCACTGATGGAGACAGGAGAATTGGGAAACGTGGCAACCATCACTACTGGCACTCCTGCAATCAGAGGAACAAGTGGGCAGAAGTCGATATTCCGGAGCAATGTGTGCGTCAAGTGCAGATTTGGTCCAGACCGAACTGCTGCCCCAACCAGATTCAGGGAGTGGTTGCAGAGGTCTGGTCTGAAGGCAAGTGGCAAAGATGCGGTGGCAAGTCGCCTAACATTGGGAAAAAGTCTGCTCCCTATGCCTTCGATTGTGGAATTGTTGGTTCAAAAGTTCGTATTAGCCGCAACCATCACGCTTGGTTCACAGTCTCTGAGTTGGAGGTCTTTGGGCCCAGTCAGGAACCACAATGCTCACTCTCAATGGGGATCAGCAAGACCAATGTGGCCCTGCGCGCGCCAACAAGAGTAAGCTCAGACTGTTACAAGAATGCTCGACACAAGAAGTTCCTCACTGATGGAGATAGGAGAATTGGCAAACGTGGCAACGATCACTACTGGCATTCTTGCAACCAGAGGAAAAAGTGGGCTGAAGTCACAATTCCAGAGCAGTGTGTGCGTCAAGTGCAGATTTGGTCCCGACCCAACTGCTGCCCAAACCAGATTCAGGGGGTGGTTGCAGAAGTCTGGTCTGATGGCAAGTGGAAACGCTGCGGCGGCACATCACCCAACATTGGGAAAAAGTCTGCTCCCTATGCCTTCGATGCGGGCCACGGTGTGATGACAGCCTTGAAGTGGATGACACCAATCTGGTTTTGGGAAAGCCAGCATCCGTTAGCTCGGAATGCTACAAGCGGAACCCAACCAACAAAGGCTTTTTGACTGATGGGGACACCAGGAGGAATGGCCGTGGTGACCGAAACTACTGGCACTCATGCAGAGAGAAAAACCCCCGGGCAGAGGTTGCATTCCCCAAGCAATGCATCCGAGAAGTGAAGATTTGGTCTCGTGCTGACTGCTGCTCCCATCAGATGCAGGGAGTCATTGCAGAGATTTGGTCGGATGGCCAGTGGAAACGTTGTGGTGGAACCTCGGGCAATGTTGGAAAAAAGAATTCCTACTCCTTCAAGTGCTCCATCGTGGGCTCCAAAGCTAGGATCATCAAGAAGAAAAACCGCGCATGGATCACCACATCTGAGCTGGAGGTCTTCGGTGCGGCCACCAAAAAGAAGAAGGAGCCAAAGTGTGACAGCTCAATGAGCATCAGCAACAAAAACTTTGCCAGAGGATTGAGGGCCAAGGTCAGCTCAGAATGCTACAAGCGGAACCCAACCAACAAGGGCTACCTGACTGATGGGGATAACCGTAAACGTGGCCAACAACCCCAACGCTGAAGTTTCATTCCCAACGAAGTGCGTCAGAGAAGTGAAGATTTGGTCTCGCGCCGACTGCTGCTCCCATCAGATGCAGGGAATTGTTGCAGAGGTGTGGTCAGATGGCAAGTGGAAACGTTGTGGTGGAAAATCAAACAATGTTGGAAAGAGGAATGCCTATTCCTTCAAGTGTGCAATTGTTGGCTCCAAAGCCAGGATCATCAAAAAGAAGAGGAACGCTTGGATCACTACGTCCGAGATGGAGGTCTTTGGACCTGAGGAGGAGCCGTCATGTTCAGCATCTATCGGTGTTGGCAACCAGAATGTGGCCCTCCGTCGGCCGACAAGAGTAAGCTCAGACTGTTTCAAGAATGCTCGACACAAGAAGTTCCTCACTGACGGAGACAGGAGAAAGGGCAAACGTGGCAACCATCACTACTGGCATTCTTGCAACCAGAGGAAAAAGTGGGCTGAAGTCGATATTCCAAAGACGTGTGTCCGGAAGGTGCAGATTTGGTCCCGACCAAACTGCTGCCCCAACCAGATGCAGGGGGTGGTTGCAGAAGTCTGGTCTGATGGCAAGTGGAAACGCTGCGGCGGCACATCACCCAACATTGGGAAAAAGTCTGCTCCCTATGCCTTCGATTGTGCGATCATTGGTTCAAAAGTTCGGGTAAGCCGCAACCATCACGCTTGGATGGCAGTCTCTGAGTTGGAGGTCTTTGGACCTGACATCAAGCCAAAGTGCGATAGCTCCATGAGTGTCAATCGGAAGAATCTTGCCAGAGGATTGAGGGCCAAGGTCAGCTCAGAATGCTACAAGCGGAACCCAACCAACAAGGGCTACCTGACTGATGGGGATAACCGTAAACGTGGCCNGATTGAGGGCCAAGGTCAGCTCAGAATGCTACAAGCGGAACCCAACCAACAAGGGCTACCTGACTGATGGGGATAACCGTAAACGTGGCCATGGTGACAAGAAGTACTGGCACTCTTGCCGTCAGAACAACCCCAACGCTGAAGTTGCCTTTGCGGAAAAGTGCATCCGAGAAGTGAAGATTTGGTCTCGTGCTGACTGCTGCTCTCATCAGATGCAGGGAGTCGTTGCGGAGATTTGGTCGGATGGCAAGTGGAAACGTTGTGGTGGAAAATCAAACAATGTTGGAAAGCGAAGATCCTACACCTTCAAGTGTGCCATCGTTGGCTCCAAAGCCAGGATCATCAAAAAGAAGACGAATGCTTGGATTACCACATCCGAGATGGAGGTGTTCGCTGCCAACTGAGAGCCGGGCAGAAAGATGACACCGTCGCGAGCCTTGCGAATCCAAAACGTCTTGCAACACATTTAGCGGTGGATCAGTGCGCTATGCGTTGTCATGCATTGTCCAGTTTTTGCTCGCGCAGCTCATGTTCTTGTCCACGGCATGGTGAAACACGCGAAACACGCGAAACTCGTGAAACACCTAAGGCCCTCATGGAATGCCAGGCAGTAGTTCCATGGGACAGCTGGAGGCAGGACGGACTGCCGGACTGCCGATGTTGGAATATGAAAGCTGTCTGAAGCTTGCGCCGACTGTTCTTCTGAAGGCATCACGCGGAAGTGGCTCCCCGATGTCGGATACCAAATTCTTTCCATCAATTTCCAAGAATCCAAACTGCGAATCACTAGCAATGCTGATAATGCATGATAATGCTGTGTACCTCAAGCTGTCTTGTAAGTTTCAGTGGTCTCATGGCACTTGAGACAAGAGAGGTGCGAAATGCTGGCAGAAAGTTCCAGGGCCCGCGAAGTCACAAAAAAACTGAAACCGGCGCCGTCCAGGGTTTCAGCGTAACGGCGTAACAGCGCAAACGCAGTTATGGACCTGAAAAGGAAACACGCTGAAAAGAAACACAGAAATCATAATTCCACAATCAATCAATGAAATTCAATGAACCAATGAGCCCATCAATGTTGCAACGTATGCAGAAGGTCGAGCTGTGTGACACCAAGGCCTGGTCCTCGAGATCTGCGAGATGTGCGAGAGAGCCGAGAGAGCCGAGAGAGCCGAGAGATCCCCAGGAAAGGCGAGCCATGGCCATGCCCAGCGTGGGACGAAGATTCCACGATTGGAACATATTGGAACTGGAGATGACTCCAAATATACTGATGTACCATGATGTACCTCATATGTTCATAAGACTTTATCAGATATAATTAAAGACGTCTGCAGTTTCTGACCTTTTAGGCGGCGTGTTTCAGAGTTACTATTTTGCAGACGATTGCAGCCTTAGAGTCTTAAAGCGAGTAAGATGTGAATCCCTTTCTTTGCGACACGTGCTGGACAGGTCCAACGACTGGTATCAGAGACTCGCTCACTGCTGGCCCCATGGGTCGGAGAAGCGTAGCAGCCTCAGCTTGGGAGATGGTAGAGGTCAAGCGTGCAGGGGAAGTCATGTGGTGACGGCATTGCTGAGGAGAGTCCCGTTCCAGAGTCATCCTGGCAAATTTCAAAGTGCCACAGAAAGATAACGACTGTCGAGGATTGCAGAGGTACTGGATTATCTTGGATTATATAGTAATCACAATGACATAATGTAATCATATACTATTTACTAAAGAAACACTAATTTTGGATCATCTTTATCTTGGATTCTCTCTGTTCCGTTCCACCGTACCTCCGTAGGGTCGACGCCAGGGAGCGGCGAGCTAGTTCCAACGATCCACCACCACGAGGTTGGGCGATGAACAGACCGCTGTAAGCTTTGGAAGATTTTGGAAGCCATGGAAGTGGTGAGAATTGAAGTGTTGAGATGGAAATGGATTTGTTGATATGGATAGAATATGATAGAACGAAACAAGCAGCACAAATGTCCAAGTGAAGCAAGTGAAGGATCCTCTGGTTGAAAGAACTCAGGATCTTCACGACGCAATGAGCAGGGGACTTGATATGTGAAATTCTGTGAAGCGAGACAGGGTCAGTTTGGAATCAGTGAATCAGCGGTTCAGTTTTTGCAAAAGCACTGGACGATTGAGAGCTTTCATCCAACGTTACTAGCAGAATGGTGCTCGCATATTTCGAATCTCCATGAGAAGAGCAAAGTGATCGTCAGCTCCACAAGCCGCTTAAAGTAGAGACAGGTCGCCTCAGCTTCGAGGGGATCCCACACGTGGCAGCTGCAGCCTCAAGGGGTTTGGAACGTCCATCCAGTCCATCCCCTGAAGTTCTCATGGCTCACAGATGCTCATGGATGCTCATGGCACGTGAGCCAAAAGGCCCGGGGATCATATGTAGACATAGGCAATAGACATGGATGATTATAGGGATCTTCATGGATCTTCCATTGAATGCGATCTAAACAACAAGCTTATCCTAAAGTTTATACTCCGTAGATCTCTGTAGATTCAGTTGCCCAAGCAAAGACGCAGCGAAAGGTCGAATTGGCTTTCGCTAGAGCCGCTCTGTTGCAGCAACTGGAAGTGTTTCAGGTCGCTATCCCAGCGTGTCTCAGAGCTCTGGTTATCAAAGCTCTGGACCTCAGAGTGGCAGCCTTAATGCCATGTTGGCAAGGAGGAATGTGGACAGGTGGAGTGTGGAGCATCAGAGCTGTTGATCAAATGTGACGAAGATATGTGAAGATGATCCGGATACCTGAATCCAGGTGCGGGCACCACTAACATGGCTGCCCTGCACCTCACAATTTTTTTTCCTTTCTCCATATTTTACCTCACATTCATTTCGTGAAAAGTTGGCGGCCGAGGCTTTGGCCTCAACTTCGGGCGAACTCCAACCCCGGGAGCTTGAGCCTTTGTGACGTTGGTGGCATCTAATGAAATCCAATGGGGTTATGAGTATAGTGCACCAGGTTGGATCACAGAGAGGAATGGGAGCCTTTCGCGGCGGCGGTCCTGTTTAATCCTCAGTGGACTTCAAAGTGCCGGTTCCTAAACTTCACACTGCCGTTGGTGAGCCCCACCTTGGAATTTGGCGTTGGTAGAACTATGTAGATCTCCTTCAGAACATCCCAGATCTGGATGGAGAGTCTCGATGGAGACCGAGGTAAGAGCCAAGGCAGACTTGTTGGGGGATTCCACGCGTCCACCAGGCTGAGGGTTTTGGATAGGAGTTGTTGGGACCCTGTTGGGGATACGTTTCGGAGGCTGTGGGAATTTCTTTTTGGAATGGCAATAATGGCCAACGGTCATCCAATTGGAAGGGCGCGCTCGGCCTTCAACCGCCCCGCACGAAGCCAAGACACAGGACCGAACCAAAACCAGACGAAAAAAATCAAGGGCAGGTCTGCAGCCTTGGTTTCCCGCAAAATTTCCCGTACGCCAAGCCATTGATAGGATTGATGGCAAGGCGACTGAGGGACCTTGTGGTGTGATGTTGTGTGTTGTTTGAGGTCGACGCCCACCAGATCCGGATCTATGCGTCGCCCGGTGGTGGCCTAAAGACTTTAGGTGTGGATGGTGTGGGGCTAGACTTGGTGGACAGTAGGTACCATGTCTAGTCCATGTCTGGTATGCAAGTCTTACTCAGGCGTCTCCTGGGGCTCAACTGAGGCCAGATCCCTAGGGACTGTTCCACAGCCATGGCACCCACAGGCACCCATGGCACCAGGGTGCTTGGCTGAGGTCGGGGTCATCATCAAGGCCGCCATCCCCGTGGAAGTCTCAGTTCCTTCTATAGCTCAAGACTATAGGTGTGGATGACGTTGATGATTTGTTTTGGCATGGTTATGAAGTTATGCTGCTTCCTTCATCATCATGTGCGTTTCTGTGTGTGCTATATATGTATGTGCGTAATTTGTTGATCTATTTTTGGCAGAACAGTTGTCAGCTGATAGTGTCAGATTTATTCCCAGGGGATTCTGGAATTTGCTCCGTCAGTGTGCCATGGTTCTTGAGATGACTGGGATTTTTGCAAAGTCGTTTCTGTCAATGTGTTGCCGAGGAATTCTCGATCACAAAGCGGTCCGCCCATGACAATACCGACGAGGCATGTGGAGCCCTCAGGGTGCCGAGAAAACAATTCTTATCTTCGATGAGGATGGACTGGTTCACCCGAACCCACCACAAGCCACATCTTAAAGTGCTCGCATAGTTTGATGTCATACACATTCCACATTGTCACATATTCCATCACTGAGGTACCGGGTCACAGCTACCCCACCAGTTCGCCCTTCGACAGGCAAGGCGGTAAGGCGGCAAGGCCTAGGATAGCCTGCAGAAGTTCCCGGGGTCAGGGAGCTTGCTAGGTCGACAACCCAGCGTTCGATGTCATCTCACCTGAGACGTGCGCCATCGCCCACCCCAGCGTTGCCGGCCCCAGCTGTTGGATGTCGCAGGTGTCCGGATGTGTCCAGTGCTTCAACATAGAGCTGCTGGAAAATTTTAACTGAAGGCATACTTCCCTTTGTCATTCATTATATAAATCTAGCTGTTGAATGATTCTGCCTAAATCCACATGTGTGGAGCTGGTGTGTGCCTGGCCAATCTCAAGCCAAACAGCATTCAAGATTGGAGAGATTTTGAGAGCATGCACTTTTGTTTACTTCGTGAATTTTCCTCGGCTCTGGGTCAGACATTGCTGCACCTCAGCGACAAAGGTTCAACGCCTCTGCCCGCAACTCATCACCAAAGCCACGGTGGCGGTCCTGAAGGCAAGCATCGGCAGCTGATCGGACGGCTGCATGGATGGTGATTGCGGGAGGCTATCAGCAGCTATTGAACATTTTAAACAATTTTAAACATGGTTAGCCCATGAAAGTCCTGCCTTGGTACTGCCGGAGTGTGGGCAAAGATCAGCTGTATTCATTGTATTCATTGTGTTGTTGGTGTTTGCTTTGTTTTGTGTTGAGGATTTTTTTTTGATTGTTTTTGTGTTCTGTGGCTAGATCGATGGACATTTTCAAGATGGGACACTGCTCCCCCAAGCGCCCAAGCAGAGAGTCATCGCCGTTGACGTGGGAAGGTGCCATGGGGCACTGTGGCTCCCAATATTCTCCCGCTGAGCTGCCGCGGGCCTCGTGGTGACCGTGGCCAGGGATGCTTTGGAAAGGACAGTGGAAGGAGTCAGAGCACCGTTGTGGACCGCTTAGATTAGTAGACCACTTAAAATGAACCTTGGCAGCAACCTGCAAGGCCCCCAGATGCTCCAACAGAACCCCATTGCAAGACTCCTTTCATGGCGGAGAGCTAGGAGCAGTCTCACTCAGACTAAAGAGTCGAGATGCGGAGTTTGAATTGGTGGCTCCGCCCAAGAACAACCTGCAGCTTCTTTCGCTGACCCGCAGGGAGATTCAGACTCACAGTTTGGAAAAAGGCAGCCAATGTGTGCAGGGCGTTCTCTTGACAGTTTGACATTTGCCAACTTACCACTGACATTCTTGCAGCACTGACCTTTCCTGGGCTTGGCTTGGAACAGACTTGAGCTTGGCTTTGGCTCATGGTGCTGGTAAACTCACCTGGATGCGGCAGTTTTTGGTTCAAAGGCTTGCTGGCGCCGTTTGCTCAGACCCAAAGTCCAGGAGCAAAGAGCTGGACATGGGTACGTTGCGCCAGATGCACCACAGGCGTTACATAGCCTTGGGTGCCGTGCATGTGCTACTTGCACTACTTGCCATTGCATTGAGCGGATGTGGGACACAGGATGAGCCTGGAGGAACCGGTCCAGGTTGGGGTGTCGAAACCTGCTGAATGTTCAGCCCATAGCAGCTTAGAAGTGGCCGTTTTGGCAATGTCAATGTCGTCAATGTCAACGCTGCAAGGTGTAACCGAAGGACCTGACAACGTCACCACCACGGAGGCGGGTGGATCTGGTGGCTTTCTGTCCACCGTGGCGACAACAGGTGCCGGAGGACCAACAGCAACGACAGCAACGACAGCACCAACAACAACGACTTCCACTCTAACTCCTGATAGAGAGTGGCCGCGGTCAGATGCCTTAGATGCTCAATTCTTGATTCAGGCAGGAGGCAGCTGGCGGGTTTCGATGCCACTACCATCTACCCTCAGGGAGAAACATTTGCCAATCTCTTTTCCATTTCTTTCCCTTCAGCAGGGTCCATGGTTTCCTAAGCTTTGGGCTGACAGAATCTCTCCATGGTCATGCATTGCCCAGGCGACCTTTGGTCCCACTCACGGCAGCTTGGCAGAGTTGAAGGGGAAGGAGAGCTACGAGGCATGGATTCTTCAGCAGATGGGGCTTGATGCTTGGTTTGCACTGTTTTCACCCGTGCTTGCGTTGTCTGCTCAGTTTAAGGTGCTGTGTTTGGATGATCTAGCTTGCACCATGAGCCACGTCTTTTTGGACCGGAAATACTTGAGATTACCATAGAGTACCTGAGGATCCTTCCCTCCTGCGCAGTCGCTACCGCAGTCGGGTCAATCCCAGCGGTTCTGAAACCCGGAGATCCACCATCCCACGAACTCCTTGTGAACAAGGATCTCGATGGTCTAACGTGGCATTTGACCAACGCGATGTTGGACTTCCGGTGGTGGCCACAGGCAGCGAAATCTTCGTGGATGGAGAACTTCGCAGTATGTTGGATCCCAACTTGCTGAAGAATGGCTTGCCAGCACCAAACACCTGCAACAACGAAGGGCGCAGCTGGTGGTCAACCCAAACCTGCGCAGACCAAGTGAGGAGTTGGAACTGTGCTGCCAGTGAGTCCTGGACCACAGACATGACTTGTCGCCAAAGTTGTTGGGATATTGGAAACCCTTATGATGGAGATGACTGCTCCGTGGGTTGGAAGAATCTGATTTTCACTGGGTACTTGTGTTCTACCCCTGAAGCAGCTGCAGTTGGTGATTTGATGAGCATGTCAACCTCCACAGACTGCTCAAACATAGTGGTGATGCGCATCCCTGCCATTTGGATGGATGGCCTGACTGACACCGACTTCACTCAATTTGCCATTGTTCGCCCCAACATCATTGTACTTACTTCTAGTCCATCAACTTGTGCCTTTGGTGAGTGGCTTCAGGTGAATGGCAGTGCTTATCGATATGATTCTAGGTTTAAGTTGGTGGATGCCACTTCGGCAGATCAAGAGGTCTGTGTTGCTGTACCAAGCACAGGCTTCAATTTGGAGCAGTGCAAAGTGTTGGCCGACCGGGTCTGCAACGTGGCAGAGGCCAGTTCTGCCAGTCTCAACCTCACTGTGGAGACTTTGGAACAGCTGTCTTCACAAGGGAGATACATCTATGAAATCTCAGGCTTGCGAACCACGACGAGTCCATGTGGTACTTTGTCCCGGTGGAAACTCTGCACAAGTTGCAGCGCCTCCACTCTAGATACAGGTGACAGGAGCTTGATCGTCAATGCCCTGGAGTCCAAAGAAGGCGAGTGGGGGAAGCAATGCACCAACGAGTCCACGATAGATCCCATAGTGATCACGGTAGTAGATCTTAGCAGGTGCTTCAGGTGGTCAGCACATTGTGACTTGTTGTTTGCTGATTACAAGTGTATTCTGATAGGCATCATAGGCAGTGTGAAGTTTCTTCATGCAGGTTCAGTAGATGTCAACCCGGGAATCGGAGCTCAAACAGATTTCCATTTCCATGACTGTTGGGTGATGAGGTGATTTGAGAGATGTCTATGTGAACTGCAACTCTGTCGCGGCCAATGCGGTAGTGAGCATTTCTGGCAATCTCCTGTTTCAGCATGTGCACCTTCAGGAAGGGAATGTCTACGATTTCTTCCTGTGGGTATCAGAACACCCAGGAGGTTCCAATGCCATCACGAAATGGGCCAGCAGCGGCTACAAGTTGCAATATCCTTCCAACCACCCCATGGAGCGCTTTGAAACAAATATTGCAAGGCTGCAGTACATTGGCAAGATGGGTGAAACCATTCGATGCTCTGCTGCGATCATTTGATAGTTCTTGCATGATTTCTACCACCTTGGCACGCCACTCGGGCCACCCCTCCATAATTCATGACGCACCAGATGCAGATGTAGGATCATAGAGCCGTGTCCACCTAACTTCGCAAAACTCCCACCAAAGTTACACCAAAGACATCCAAATCATCATAAATCATAAATCATAAATCAAAGTAAATCATCCAAATACTGAGGATATGGCAGCCTTCCGTCCACCGTGAAAAGTGAGACCGTGGCCCTGCAACTGGCGAACCTCTCGAGCTCCTCGGGCTCTGGCTACACCTTGGCCTGTCCCTCTCCAGGAGAAACGGCCAACGTGCCACAACTGGGGAACAACGCGCATTTCTTTACGAGCCTTGGTAGAATGCGATGGAGTTCCCTTTGGGTTGATGGATTTGATGATTAGATCGGCATGTGCAAATACACCAGGGCACCTCATTGATGAACGTATCTCCAATCATTCCTCAATCATTCCCAAATCATTCCACAATCTACATTGTATGTCTCGATCTTCTTTCAGAGTTGCCAAAGTTGGTGAAATGCTTCCCAGCGAAATGTTCTAGAAAAAGGGAGTCAAGAAGTTGACCCAGTGGATTGGGGGCGAGACGTAGCAGTGAATTCCAAGCAGATTTGGATTTTGATTCCCGTTGAGCCCTTTAACGAGGATCAATCGCCTGGATGAACGAGAAGGAGATATTGATTTTGACTTCCCTTCTCGCGACCGCGAGAGCAGAGATGTCAGCAGGACCAAGATGAACATGTGGATGGGACAGGCCTGTGCCAGTGGAGCATCAACATGGACGGTTGAATGGACGAGGTCAAACTCGTATAGATTGATTGCAGGGGTTTACTACTCTTTATGGCCATGGTTTATTTGGCTTTACTTGGTTCCTACAGACCAAGTGAAATACATTGAATGATGTACCGCACTTAAATCTAAAAACTCCAAACTTTGTGAGATGCCATGCGTTTGCCCCATTTTGTCCTGGATTTCTCCCCAGCTTTGGTGGCCCCTGGGAGGCAATGTCAGCACCCGATCAACTGCGACAACGGATGGCCTGGGCATTGTCTCAGATCCTGGTGGTGGGCACCGGAGGCTTCACTCACACCTGGCAGAATGAGCTCTGGCTGAACTACTACGACATCTTGGTGCGCAAGGCTGGAAGTCCAAGTCAGATGAAGTCAGACACTAAATTGCTATCTTTGGAGTTGGTATCTTTGATCTTAACATATCTTAACAAAGATGTTTTGATGTTTGATCATGTGTACTTGTAGGGAGCCATCCAAGCGTCAAAGTCTTGAACATGCCCTCTGCCTTTAATTGGCTGAATCGATCTCAACCTTTGCCGCATGCCCTGTCTGATTTGAAAGGCCTTTGGCAACTACTTGGACCTCTTGAAAGAGGTGACCTTCAGTCCGTTGATGGGCGAGTATTTGTCCTTTTTGAGGAATTCTGCCTTCGACCATGATCAAAATTATCCAGACGAAAACTATGCACGAGAGGTGCGCAGATTGGAGGGAGTGGAGTCTGCGTAATTGCCACTTTTGAGTTTGAGTCTTTGCATTTGAAATTGTTGTATCCTGGGTAGCGGACAAGAACTTCTTGTCGAATCTTTTCTTTGCAGATTTCTACAAGAAACAGGTGATCATTTTGAAAAATCCATGGGTATCGGTATCAGCATGTCCGATACTGTACATATGCCAGTTATGGCCCGAGTGTTTTGCCATGGACAATTTGGAGGTGATGCAGTTGTTCACCATTGGCACTGTGAAATTGAACCCGGCTGGTGCTGTGGTCCTGGATGATGAAGGCAGCCCCGTTCCAAACTACAACAATGAGGACCGTGGACCGTGGAGGGTCATGACTAGATTAGGGGCTTCCAAACAGACCAGGATTTTTACCTGATTTCCCCAATGCGCTTCACTTTTTGAGGGACGTTGCACTTTTAAGGTCTGCGTGTTTGGGCATGCGGTCGATTCAGCCAGATATTGCGGCGAACTGCATGATGTAATTGTAATTGTTCATCGACTCTGAGCACGGATGGGTACAACCTGCTTGGTAGGTCCCAAGGTTGCGGCAATAGATTATGTCCCAAACAGTCCTACACCTTACGGAAAAAAGCAATCTGGCTGCCCAATAGATCTTCTTGCTCAAAACTCCCTGGATTATGATGTGTCAGACTGACTGTCAGACTGACTGTCAGACTGACTGTCAGACATGTTGCAATCCAAACAGATTGGACCAGACCTGGACCTTTGCAAAGCACAGACACCATCCGGCTGCATCCAGCAGGACATCATGACCTTTGCTCGCGTCTTCACGGGCTTGGACCGGCAGGCGACTCGAAGCAATGTGGAGGAGGTCCACAGCACCAATGGAAAGATGCTTGGCGGACAAGGTGAGCCAGGTCCACCAGGTCCACCAGGTCCACCAGGTGGCGATGGTACCAAAGGCCTAGACCCCGGAATGCTGTGATATCCCTAGGTGGTTTAGGTATGTCTAGATTCATTAATATATCATGGTCATGTTGGCATGTTGAAGTAGGTTCCATGCTTTGAGAGAGCGCCAGTGGCAGACCGTGATTGGCGCATTCACATAGCCCAGGCGTAACTGGAAGGTGCAGGAACTCCAGTGAGTTGGGAGTCTTTTAGCCCCCCGTGACTGTAACAGACGAAGACAAAAGGATCAAGACGAAAGCAGTGAATCTAGCATTGCTCGTACAACATGGTAACAAAGGGTCATTTCGTAAACAATCCATTTCAATATTTGTCGGACATCGCTTAGTTTTCTCGTCATCAGCGCTCTCTTGTGGTCTCAAATCTACTTACAGTATGCATAGATCAAAAAAGGATCTATTTTCCCAAACATCATTTGGCACACCGTTTTATCCCAATGAATCTTAGCTGGTAATGAGGTACCACCTGTCAGAGCGCTCCTGCCTTAGGGATGCTCCCCAGGAATGCCATTGACCCCATGCAGATGATCGCGCGGTGGCACGACAACTATCCTAAGCAGGACTTGGACAAGATGTACTTGGGTGATGGATTACCTCCATGCTCCGAATTGCCAAAGGCTTGGGCCAGATTCAGCCAGTGGGGTTCTCTATCTCCACCATGTTTCCACCGTAGAACGAAATGGGATATATAAACGTTCGGACCTTCAATGAACTTTGTTCTCCTGGAACTTTGTTCTCTGATTCATGGCAACCCCGTGGCCAGGGCTCCTTTCTGCTAACAGGGGCTCGCTATGAATTCCTCAGCAGCTACAGTGGTAGTGACGTCCTGAAGCTCCAATCCAGTTCCCCGTTGCACCAAGCCCTGTGCGGTTCTGCTGGAGCAGCTCAGCCGCAAAGGGAGGCTGCTGTTGGTTTCAGCTGGACCGTGCAAAAAAAGCCACCTCACAGCCAGACTTCAAAGTCTATGTAGAGATATGCGGAGATTAGATTCGGACAAAACGCATTTGATGTCATTTGATGCCAACTCAGCTGCTTCGTTTGGACATAGAACCAAGCCAAGGCATGCTCCTTTCAGCCCGTAGTGATACTTCAGCAGGACTTGACTTGCTCAGGGGATGAGTGCACAACAACATGGCCTCATGTCGTCCAGTTAGTTGATCAAGGTGTTTACTATGAATACTCTCTGCCGCGGTGCATGCATTTATTTTTCTTCGAGGGCCGGATTGTGACAGGCGGGGTGGGATGGGATGAAGTATCGCACCAGTTGGAGAAAGACATTTCATGGACATCCACGGACTTTATGGATTTCCCCAAAATCATCAAAAGTAGAGCAGCTTTGCTTCAAACTTCAGGTGGTGGTGAACGTCGCTGGTGGACAAGCCGGAGGGTGTGCACTAATCCTGAGACCCCCCAGGGCGGCTCATACTGCTGCGGAGGCTGCTCCAGCATTGCTCCAAGTTGGTTTGCCGACAATGACATGACTTGTGCCACTGCAAGTGACGGCACCTTTGCCCGAGAGGAGCTCTTGATGAAAGGGGATGGTTGCGGGTGCTTTTTTTGGAAGGTGACAGCGCAGCACATAGCACTTGACCACTTGACACATCTTGGCACAGAATTGTGATAATCATCGATGCAACATATATAACCTATACACACATGACACTTCACGCCAAAACTAATCCCCAGTCCCCAATGATTTAACGGATTATGGATTACCGGTCTACCGATATTGCCGGTACCAAAGATCCATGTCTTCGTGTCATTTCCAGGGGCAAATGCAAGGGGCGGTGGGAGACAAACGCCCGGATGTTATGGGTGTTTCCAGCGCTCCTCAAAACTCTAAGCTACGGTGTGATAACAATAATAATGATAATGATAATAGTATGTAATAGTGCAGTAATATATATATATATATATATACACGAATAAAGACAAACAATCACCAACTAAGTGATCAACTAGCTCACTATCCAACTCACAAACTCGCAAACTAACTCACTAACTCGCCAACTAACCAGCCAACCAAGAAACTAAAGAATCACACAATAAGTAGATAAACAATAAGCAAACAAGTAAAGTATAAATAAATACAAGAGTTGAAACTCAATAAACAGATAGATAAGTAGATAAATAATCAATAGTATTTAGATAGATAAATAGATGAATAGATGAAATAGATAAAATAGATAAGCAGATAAACACGCACACACATATGTATAAATGACATACCGATAAATGTGCAAATATGTGTAGATAGCCGTTTTTGTCCATTCATAACTTAAATCCCAGCTGTCACTGTCACTTCCTGCCAGGACAGGTGCGTGGGGAGCGACTGGTGGGCACGGAATCGCTACTGTGAAAAACGGTGCTTTGCAGCAGGCAATAGCTATGGCAATAACTGTTCAAGCGATGGGGACTACAGAGAAGATCATGTCTGTGGCTATGAGGAAGAGCTGGTTCCCTTGAGTGAGGCAGAGAAGAACTGCAAAGGTATTGGCATGAAGGTTTGTGACAGGACCAGGGTTTGGGGAGGGGAGGAAACGGCCATTTTTCAAGATGCGCTCCAAAACGCATCGCTAGAACATATGTATTTGGCATATGGTATGTTATGGTACGACCTGGTATGACTCAGACTATTCAGATTCCTTTCAGATAGGACTATGACAAATCGTGAAAACCAAGCATGGCACACCTTGGATAGGGAGACCTCCAGCAGCAAGTGCGGGTACAACTCGGAGACGGCCAAAGTCTGGACCTTGGAAACGTGTTCCGTGAACATCTCCGTGGACTCGGAGGGCAAAGTGGCGAGCTACCACACCGACAAGACTAAGATGAACAAAGTCTCGGTGAACTGGGACAATGGGCCGCTTGATGTGAAGAATTGCCCCAGCACTTGCACCTCTCTCACTGATGAGTGTCTTTGCCCAATGCGCATCGAGATCCAAGCAGTTTTTGACCGCGTGCCAGAACCAACCGAGCTGAGTGAACTCAAGGTTGGTGCTTTCAAGCCCAGTGCCTCGTGCGGTTCTTGTGGGGAAGTCAAAGCATACTTCACTGGCAGTATTGATGCCAGCACCATATTCGAGTATCAGGGCAAATACTTCCGCAACATGCGCAGTGTGGTCGTCGTTGGCGACAAGTCCTTCCGCAACCCACCTGTGATAGGAGCAGATGTTGAACACACGGCCCGCTCTGCCAGGCAAGAAATCGAGGCCTTATTGGAGCACTTGGTCTATCATCCCAACACCGCTCCCTTCATCAGCCATCGCCTGATCCAGCGTTTTGTGACCTCCAGCCCTTCAACGGCATACGTGCAATCCGTTGCCACCGCCTTCCGCACGGGGCGTTATGGGCGCAGCTATTCGGGAGAATATGGCGACTTGGGTGCTACCATGGCAGCCATTTTGCTCCATCCAGAGGCAAGGGCATCACAGGATGCAGGAGCGCTTAGGGAGCCGTTGGTGAAATTGGTGCACTTTCTGAGGGCTATGGAGTTTGAGGATGCCTCACAGAGAGATCTTTTGTTCCAACTATTCCAGGATAGGATTGGCCAGGAGCCATTTGCATCACCCACAGTCTTCAATTTCTACATGCCTGATTACGAATTGCCATCTGGTCACATCGCACCTGAGTTCCAAATCTTCGACTCTGCCAGCTTGGTGAATTTTCTTAACGGGATGTTCTCCTTGATTGACTACCAGGGAGTCACAGATTGCAAATATGGCTTTGGAGTTAAGGTGGACAGATGTGAACCCATGGATTCGCTCAAGCTGACACTCAGCAGCAACTCCACCGATGCCTTGAATGATCTTGATCTTCTGCTCACAGGCTCTCGTCTCACGAGTCATGCTCGCGAGGCTGTGATGACCTACAGCAGCACTCAGAATGGCGATGTGAAAGCCATCCAGGAGGGTCACCTCTTTTTGAAACATGTGTTTAAAATCATTTTTTCCTCTTAATTGTTCAGTCTTGATTCATAGTGATATGCTGTCTGGATTGGGCCAAAAATGTATGATCAGTTTGATTATGATTTTGGCGTATCAACGAGCCCCTTATTAGAGCTACAATTTCAAAGTTTGTCAAACCAGAGTTCATCATATTTCCATGAGCTCTTCCACCATTTTGTCCTTTTTTGTTTAATGTTTATCCATTGTGTTTGGGACATGTTGGGAAGGAAGCCATGGTTCTGACGCCCGAGTTCAATACCCTGGGTGCTCCCAAGCCTGTGGGACCTCGAGCGTCAGAGACACAGACAGTGGTCAAAGGGCCACCACGATCCTACAAGGCCATTGCCATTGCTGGGATGGCATGTGCAGTAAACAACATGTATATATATATATATATTGTTATATATAGTAATTATATATTGTTATATAAAGGTGAGTTACATATTTATGTCTATTCTTCATATTTCATATGCAAATATATATATATATATATATATTGTATGTACAACAATATTCATGTTAATCGCATACGTTGCAGGGCGTGATGACATGTTTGAAGTTGGTGCAGCTGCATGGCGAGAAAGTGAACTGAACACTGCTGTAGTACTACTAATTTGTTCAGATTTGCAAAGTTTGCCTTCAGATTTGGCTGCTGCCCCATTGAGCTGTTCATTCTTCAACTGCAGCACAATTCAAATTCGTAATAGAGAAAACTATAACAACTCCAGATGGCTATGTAGATCCACGGGTGTATTTCTGGCACAAATGTCACCATCCACTGACTCTGGTCGCGTGCCATGTCCACTCCAGGCAGTGGTCAACTTATACCTGGGCGGTGGGGCGGATACCTTCAACCTGCTGGTACCCATTAATTGCGCCTTACATGATGAATATCTGGCGGTGCGAGGGGAGGCCGCGCTGGGCAATACCAAACTACTGGAAATCACTAGCTCCCAGGCATGTCGAAGCTTTGGACTTCACTACAAGTTGCCGAAGTTGAGGCAGTTGTACCAAGCTGGTGAAGCAGTTGCTACATTAATATTTCAGGAAAATTTGGAGTGGTTGTGGTGAAAGTGTTGGGAACAATCTGAAACAAATAGGAACGATCTTGGTTTATGTATGAGTGTAACTTGTGCAAACGATTGCGAGCCAAGCATTCTATTTGGATCAAGCCAAGGCTTTTGTCAGCAACATTGGTGCCCTGGTGCAGCCGTTGACAAAATATGAGTACAAGAGTGGTACCAAGTCCACCTGCGTCGGCTTGTTCTCGCACTCAGACTTTCGGATGCAAATGCGTGGGGCCGGATATGATGGATATGTTGATGATATGTTGTGTTATTCTCGCAGCCATCGTGGGCAAGGTGCCCTGCTTGTCGCTTGTCGTACTAACATTTACTAACTAAAAAACACCTCTACTAGCTCTGACAGAGGAGTGAATGCCGGAGAGAATAGGAACTAAGAATTATAAGACGTTGTGAGACTCGATGGCGAGAGAGAGAGAGAGAGAGAGAGAGAGAGTGTAATAAGGTGATAATAAGCGCGGTGAAGGTTAGGTGCTGTCCTGACAGAGGTGGCATGACAATCGGTCCATTGCAGCCCACAGCGCCGAGGACCAGACAGCAGCTGCTCAAACCTTGAAGTGTCAGGCTCGAGTTGGGGTGATATGGACCGATGCTCCTGAACATGTCAAAATATGCGAACATATGCTTTTTTGCAGCCTGATACTCTGAGTGCCGCGCGCGAAACTCAGCAAGGCAACGAATGCAAAATTAATCAGCGAAAGCAGGAAATGATCTCAAAATAGANTTTTGCAGCCTGATACTCTGAGTGCCGCGCGCGAAACTCAGCAAGGCAACGAATGCAAAATTAATCAGCGAAAGCAGGAAATGATCTCAAAATAGAGAAAGGAATGTCGATGGA
>BGPT01001931.1:0-50525 GCA_003297045.1 Symbiodinium sp. clade C Y103
ACCAAATGAACCTGCGTTGAGACATGAGGGTAGGGAAGATGAACCACCCCGTAGGATCATGATGATGGCCGTAGTGAGGGATCATGAACCCACTACGAGTGAAAAAGGCAGGGAAAATGAACCGCCTCAAAAGAGCCATGGAGTGGCCAACACGACCCTTTCATGTGGGATGACCGATGTGAAGGGGAAAGGAAACCATGAGGTTTCAAACATGGGGCGTAGTCGTAGTGCTGATCACTATCCTCAAAGGGAATTTGTTTCTTCTTCACAAAGGTCATCTCAAACCCCAAACCACTGCCCAACGGGCTGCCAAATCGGGCGCGGGGCGCAAACGGNTTCACAAAGGTCATCTCAAACCCCAAACCACTGCCCAACGGGCTGCCAAATCGGGCGCGGGGCGCAAACGGGTCGCGCAACATGCCATGGACTTCATCATGAACAACATCTACAACAAGGACCGAGGTGCCTGAACTCAGGGGAACTTAGGTTGGGTCCGTTGCCTTCTGATGCGCATGGTCCTTTGAGCGGTTCCTTTCAGCAAGTTGGGCTNGCCTGAACTCAGGGGAACTTAGGTTGGGTCCGTTGCCTTCTGATGCGCATGGTCCTTTGAGCGGTTCCTTTCAGCAAGTTGGGCTCGAAGCCGGAGCGCATGGTGCAGCCATGGAGAACGCATCTACGTCACGGCAGAGCTCTATGGTGAGTTCACGGCAGAGCTCTATGGTGAGCGATGGAAGAGGGGTCGGACAGACCTCTGGTGAGGAAGAGATTGACCCAGGTGTGCCCTTCCCTCATGGGTCAGCCACCACAGCCAAGCCGCCTCCGATGGTTTGGATGCAACAAAGGGTCAATCAGACCGATATGACAAAAGGCCAGCAAGGCCATGGAAAAGGCCGTGAAGGCCATGCAAAGGCAAAAGGCCCCATTGGCCATGGAGATGAGGGCCCTACAGGTCATGTCAAGGGCAAGGGCATGGGAAAGATTGCCCATAGGGGTCAAGCCGCAATGGCTAGCCCAACGGCCGCCTCGCTGTGGGAGGTCAAGCCGAAGGCANAACTACATCAACGACGAGCACATCCTCCCTGACACCTTCGAGGGCAACACCAATGTATGGGTTTGAACATCAGCCCATCAGGAACTATGCAGGTGCCATTATGGAGCCTGCAAGGCAAGACCTGCCACCACGACCGCAGTCACAAGCGGTGGAGGAGGATTCAGATGGGGGCTTTGAGCTTCTTGAGGACACGGAGGTGGATCCAACAAGGCGCCATGTCCAAGAAGAAGGGCGTCATCAGGCGATGGCAATGGCACCGCCTGGGGGGAGTGGTGGAGGTGATGATGGTGGCGATGGGGGTCGAGATCGAAGACCCAGGCATCTGGATGACGCTCCGGATGTGAACATCGAAGAGGAGGAGGATGATGATGAGGAGGAAGACCATCCTCGGCATACATGCACGACAATTCCAAAGAGGCCGAGGACGGTGGCACATCCAAGTGGAGCTGGAGGCGGTCCATGGTATCCTGGCCATCCTCAATGGACAGCACGTCGTGGCCGNGACAATTCCAAAGAGGCCGAGGACGGTGGCACATCCAAGTGGAGCTGGAGGCGGTCCATGGTATCCTGGCCATCCTCAATGGACAGCACGTCGTGGCCGAGGATCAAAAGAAGATGAAGCTGGGGTCGATGTTGGGACCATCCAACATTCCACGCGGAGTCCAAATCTCTCGTGGCAGCTCATCATGGGCACTGGCAACAAGCCCAGAGACTTNAGCAAAAGGGGGCAAGAAAGGTGGCCTGACGCCGGAGGAGGTCGAGGCGCACTATGCCGCAAAGGGCAAGCGCAAGGGCAAGTCAAAGCCCATGGAGGATCCGGTCACTGAGGAGGAGGCCACAGACGAGGCGGAGGAGAGTGAAGAAAGCCCTCAAGGGCTGGATCCAATAGTGGAAGGCCGAGATGATGATGCGGAAGATGGTGGAGGAGCAGAGGATGGTGGTGAAACTTTGNNGACGACCACTACAGGTCCTACAACCCTCACAGAGGCTCCGCAGAGCAGCATGACAGGGCTGCAGGAGGAGGAAGAAAGTGAGGAGGCGAGCTCATCAACAGAGCCGAGAAGGATCTTGCGGAGCCCCTACAGCAGAGCCTATGGGCAGGCGGTGTGGTCGGGGCAGATCGGATGGGGTGATGACCTTCCACCACACCTTCATCCTAGGCCAGAGGAGTACGGCAATGCAACATGGCCGGAAACTCCAGAAGATGATGCGGCAGCTGAGGCCGCAGGGAGCAGTTCAGATGCAGCTCCTGGAACAGCGGAGGTGGAACACGCAGCACGCGTGAGGGCCNTGCGGCAGCTGAGGCCGCAGGGAGCAGTTCAGATGCAGCTCCTGGAACAGCGGAGGTGGAACACGCAGCACGCGTGAGGGCCAACTTGGAGTTGGATGTCGCTCCAACAGGTGCCACGATGGGGCCACAACCCACGGTGGATGAAGAGGTTCCGGCAGATGAGGACACTAATGTGGGTGACCAGGTGACTGCCGGCAACGACGCCCCTGAAGCCAACGACGCGTCTGAAAAAAACGACGCCCCTGCGGAGGCCGAGGTCGTTGAGGAAGAGCAACCTCTCCCACCGAGAGTGAGCAGGGAGGAGGGTGAGCACGGAATGGGGCCACCGCCACCACCGACCAGGTGGGATCAGCGTCCTCCGNGCCGCAGATGGGGTGCAAGGGAGCTCCATTAGGCTTCCAACGGTATGGAGGAGGAAAAGGAGCAGGAATGGCCCAGCAGTTCCAGGTGCAGTATGGGCCGCAAGGGCTCCAAGGGCAAGAGGCGAGGATCCGCATTGCCCAGATGCAACAATGGGAGGCCATCTGCAAGCTCAATGCTGCTATGGGGATGGTGCCACCACGTCCAGTGCCGGCGCATTTGNACAATGGGAGGCCATCTGCAAGCTCAATGCTGCTATGGGGATGGTGCCACCACGTCCAGTGCCGGCGCATTTGTTGCGTCCGCCGCGGCCTGGCGTGGGAGTTCCAGGAGTGGATTACTCCTTGGAACTGCGACCTCTTCAACAAGAAGGACTTCATGGTGGAGGCGCAAGTTCAATGGGAGCCCATCAAGGGACAACCTCCAAGGCAGCAGGAGCAGGTGGGTCTACACCAATGCCTATGCCAAGGNGGACTTCATGGTGGAGGCGCAAGTTCAATGGGAGCCCATCAAGGGACAACCTCCAAGGCAGCAGGAGCAGGTGGGTCTACACCAATGCCTATGCCAAGGCCAACTGGTGTTGGATCAACGGCGAGTGTGGGGAATCCTCCGGTTCAGGAGGTAAGGCCAATGGCGTCACCGCCGCGGCAGCAGATGATGGGGGTGCCAATGACTATGACAACGGCAACCACGCAGGCACCAGAGGCCAGGNTCAGGAGGTAAGGCCAATGGCGTCACCGCCGCGGCAGCAGATGATGGGGGTGCCAATGACTATGACAACGGCAACCACGCAGGCACCAGAGGCCAGGTCTTGTGGGACTACCCTGGCCCATATGATCCGCATGACCACGGAGTTGCGGACTGGTGGGATGACACCGCGCCCGGTCAGCCAGATGGACCATGGGTTGCGAGTTGTGGCCCGTCCAAAGGGGCCGGTGGTGGCACGCCCAGATGATCCTGAGGTTGTGCCGGATGAGGGAGATGAGCTGGAGGAGATCTCATCTCAGGAGACGGTGACTGAAGTGGTCTCATCTACTTCAAGGTCATCGTGATGGGCACGATCATTGAGGTCATGGCCATTTTGGACATTGACATATGAGAGCCGGACCTTTTTGGGTGACTGTCTTTAGTCCCCACGATCTTTTTGGGTGACTGTCTTTAGTCCCCACGCCGTGTCTGGCGGATACGCAAGTCTTTATGCGTTGAAGCTGGAAGCCGGGAGGTGCTAGTTTTTAGGCACCGTAATTTTGCACGAACTGCTGGATGACCTCTTTCCCAGCAGAGAAGGTAGATTTTTCAGCGGGCACAGTTCTAACAACAACCTGAACTGGTGCCGTAGCTTCAATAAGAGCCTTGAGCCCTGGCAGAAATCTTCCCTTTTTAACATAGCTGATGCTATGGGGGGAGTGCAAAAGGGTTTCAAGTGATGTGCAGATGGTAGTATCTGTTCATATCAGTGTGACAAAGATCAACGCCGACTAGGCTCTTTCGGATCAAAAAGTGCGCAGCTCTGCACTGCACAATATGAATGAATGATATGATATATACTATATATTATGACATGCAATCATATAAATGACCTACACATATATAGATATATACTGCCATATTTTGACCCCAGCATGCGATTTTTTGATGACATGTTATCCTTAAACCGTCTCAACCAATGGATTTTGGGTTATGCCCTTATGCCAGTTTCAGACAAATCAATTTTGAGGTAGTTGTGGAGGGTTGAAAAGATCCTTTCCTTGGGAGTTGAGACAGATCCGACTTGACACTTCCCCTCCTTCGCGATTCTGCCTTGAATGTTTGCTGAAGTATAATATAGCTTGAAACTGGGATACTTGTACATAATGCAATCCTCTGCAATGATCCTCAACATCCAATGAATGGACCGCATTTTGATGGATTCATATCTATTTTTTTGCAATTCCATACCTGTAAATATCGTTAAATCCGGCAGCATTAATGGAATATGACTATGTCATTGGAATATGATACCCCATTCATATTCCATATCCAAGGTATTAAATAAGATTACATCTCCGGGTACTTGCCTATGCATACCGAGGTGAAGGCGCAGGTCTTGGCGGGTGGACGTGGCTTGGGCTACTTCAAGGAGCCGGGGGTTTGGACCAAATGGAGGGGGTGGGATGGCCATGGCTGGTAGTGTGACTATAATTCATGCTGTTTGGGTTATGAACGGTTCTCCTCATTTTTTTTGGGGGAAACGGCCAGTCACCCAGCACCGAAGGAGAACGACTTCAAGGGAGGTGTGCACATCGTCCCCAAGGACAAGGTCAAGGAAGTAGCCGAAAAGATGTTGGGCAAGACGCCACTTGGCGTCAAGATGATTGATATCTTGTAGCTTAAATTGAACTTAGATATGCTTAAATGCATTCCTCAATGATAGCGAACCATCTACTCGCAAGCAAAAACAATGGATGGTTGGTATTGTGCTGATACAAACAGACAGATGATATTGCCAAAATCCATCAGGTGATGGTTCTTTGTGTATTTCGGTGGTTAAGCAACCATTGCGTGATTTTCTCCAGGGTCCTCACTTGAGATTCACCAAATTTTGTTTGTCGCCACCCCTGTTTGCCCCGAGGCTTATTACCAAGCAGACTGGAGCAGAGGGAAAGCCAAACAACACGTCACTTGGCTCTGATGCCTGCTACCTAGTAGTGGTTAGTTGGTTGCATCCCCAAATAATTCCACTCGACTTTTCCTTTGGTTTGACTCCAATGGCTGTTGGGAAGATATCCTCGCCAACATTGGTGACATATCCCAACTTGTACCTCCGTCATCGGAGTTGATAATCCCTGAGGTCACTCCTAGTAACTCTCAATCAGTGCACAGAACGAGGCATTTGCAAGAAAAGTCCATGAACATGGATGGGAACGCCATGTTTTCCTGTAGATCCACAAGCCCTGGTTCTATCCTAACCAATGATTACGGGTTATATCCCCAGGCATCATTCGTTACATCATGTTACATCATGTGACATCCCAAATTCTACAACTAAGGCCCCATGAAATATTGGCTTGATGATGGTTAAAACTCATCACTAGTAGTTCATGCCCAATTCACCATGGGATATATCTATATCTATATGTTGTATACATATATATCTCTATCTATATCTATCTACATATATATATATATATGATATATGTATAATATATATATATACATACATATATACATCACGAATTATTACTGGCTATATTTCCAGGATTTTTCTAAGTGATCTTCCCCGGCAGCAACTCACTTCGCCAGGGTGCTGCTGGCCGAAAAGGTGTCCATCAAAGACGAGCCTTGACGGCACAGCCATGGCGGCCATGGTGGCTGGATGTAATGCACCAAAATCATCGACTCTGCGGGGAAACTCAATGACTAGTGGACTATCAAACCATATCAAAGCCATGGCATTTCACCGTTTTCAAGAAGTGGGATGAGATGTATGAAAAAGAATTGGCTGACTGACTATCAGAGGACCATTTGTTTCATGTTCGAAAATTGTGTTACGGCGAAAAAAATCCTGAGGCAATCGTTACGGGCCACCGTTTTGCCGTGATCTTAGGAGAAGTATTTCGCCATCCTCATGGATCGCGCCAGTGGAGGCGGCTGGTGTTCAACACCCATAATGAGCGAAGGGATATCACCAATCGAAATAGGGAAAATGAGTGGTACTTTCAGCAAATCATGTGGATTCTATCCCTTCATGGATCTATCATGATCTATCCTTTTCAGCAGTAGGGGAATGTGATCAATCAGTGCGCCAACGGCCGTAGTCGAGTGCTGCAGGTCCCTTGATGATTGGCAGCAAGACTGGTGGCACCTCCATTGAGGAGTGGGTTTCAGAGCTGGGTCAATAGGGATGGGATGTTCATCACTCATGCTGCTTTGGTTGGAGAATGATGTTTAGCATGCAAATTCGATCTTGGCATGAAGGTTGGTTGGATGCAGGATCAACTGTTTGGATGTAAGAATGCCTTGGAAACGAGTGATATCAGGGGTATGCTGTACGCTGACATGGCATGATTGTCACAGTTGTTGAGTTTCATTGATTTCCTTGTGCCCCAAGAATGACAGGATAGAACATTAGGTAACCATGAATTTTTGTATTAATAAAAGTATTTGGATGTTTTTTTTGTATTTATTATGATGGGACACAAATTATGGGACATACTAGTGATACGACCATTAAATCCTACATTATGGTATACAACCATTGATATATCATGATGGGATACAAAATGGGATATATATATATATACAATACATGGATATGATGGAATAAGTACCAGTATAAGGGTTGTATTACTATACTCTATCATAAATATTCTCTAGCGATACAATCAGTATACACCATATTAATATTAATCCATATTATACCTGTTACACCAGTGCAGGACATCGCTGCAGCAGATCCCACGGCCATCATCCGCACCCCGGTGGACATCATCGACGGCATCAACCCCGCGGCGGCGGAGAAGATGGCCACAGAGATGGGCTTCACCGGAGCACAGGAGGGGGATGGGGATGGGGATGGGGATGGGATAGATTTTAGTGGATTTAGGATTTGTAGAGGGATCTTATGGTCAGAATCCTTTGTTGGCAAGAATATTCAAGTCCAGTACGAGACCGTATTCTAAACCATTTTGGAATCAAAGGAATTCCATGAAGGATTGGAGTGGCGGAAGAGTTCCAGAACACCCCATGTGTGACTCAGCAATTTGAGATTTGGTCATGGCTCCAGCAAGCATTAGCCAACCAGATGACACCTTTTCTTGAAATAGACCCAGCTGACATAGTTGCCCAATCCCCAAACACGTCAAGGCAAAGGAAGCAGCCAGGGCCCCAGCAAGAGGACTCGAATTTAAGTGATTTCATTCGAATGGCTAAGAGATCTCAGACTGTAAATCGTCGTGTATTTGATGCAGCAAACCAAAGTGGTAGAAGACTGGAAGAGAGCGATTTCCCACTTGGTCGAACTATGCTGGAATATGAGGCCACATTGATGGCAAACCTGTACAAGGCGCGCTGTTGGTGTCCTGATTGTCCAAGGGTGCACTTGGGTATTGCATCCAACCATGATCCTGGGATATCGAGGGAATAACGGAATTGTCTGAAAGAAAGTTGTACACGACTAGTTGACAAGTCGTGGCATACCCTAGTGCTTGAATCCTCAATTCCAGATATACATTTTGCACTCCTTCACTAATTCCAACCTCTCTAATCTAGGAGCACCTTGTGTACTGAAGGGCCCATGAGGATCCAATGTTCAAACCTATGTTGCTTGATGATCACAGAGGATAATATACGACTAAATATGTCTGGAATGATCGGCATCCATTATGGGAATCCCTATTGACCAGAGATCCCCAAAAATGGCTGGTATAATTCCATTGATTGATTGATAGTCATGATAGTATGATCATCCACTATCCATGCATTCTGATGAATCCCTATCAACTCACCAGTATGGATGCTATCCATCCATTGGTATCCTGAATCCATCCCTACTAGCCATAACTATCCACCATTGATGGTCCCCTTATCATGAATAATCATGAATCCCAGAACTATCAATTATCAACCAGAAGTCTTGAACTATTGATGGACTACTCACTAAGCAATCACCCCCTACTGATCAACCATAGCTATCCACTGATGGATCCCCTGGAGGTCTTCATCGAGTGCGACTGCACCATGTTGGAGATCAACCCCTTGGCCTCCTTGACCGATGGCCGCGTCTTGGTCTGCGACTCCAAGGCACCGATCACTGGAATCCCTGGAGAGTTGCCACAAACCAAATATGATATAGACATTACATAGACAATATATGACAAAAACATAAAAAGCAGTGGGACCCCTATGTAGCCCCCTTCCAAGTGTGGGAGTTTTGGATGTTTGTTTTATAGGTGGGCACTGTGATTGGGCTGAAGTTACGATGCTGTGATTTCAATTCCCATCTATCCGGGTAATGTAATGGCAGGTCAATGTGGGTTTGTCAGAGAGTTGTTTATCATCATTTTCCCTCCTGTAAATTGTCATCTGGGGGTATACCTCATTTTCAGACATTTTACCGTGACAGCGGAAAATCCACCATTTTATAGATCATCTTCCTGTTAAATGCCCGTTTATAGAGGATTTCCCAGCCAGCCATGTTTGATGAAACTGGTTGGCATTGGTTAGTGCTCACAGTTAACAATGCGTTGCAGGTGAATTTCGATGACAATGCGTCCTACCGACAGAAGGAGATCCATGACCAGCGAGATGAGAGCCAGGAAAATCCCATTGAAGTGGAGGCCAAGAAGTTTGACCTCAACTACATCAAACTGGATTCTCATCTGCAGGTCATGAGTCACGTTGATCAAAATAGTTTGTGTATGATTTAAACATGTTTCTATCTCTCTCTCTAATATATATATATATACAGTATATATATATATAAATAATATATTTGTATATCATCTTGTATCATGCAGCGTAAGAGCCACTCGTGATCTATCCTTTTTCCACCATTCCGAGGATGTACCATGACATGATGCATCCAGGCACAGGTGGGTCCAGGATGGCCCTGCAACTCAGGATGGCAACGTGGCGTGCATGGTGAACGGCGCTGGGCTTGCCATGTCCACCATGGACACTTGGATGATTTTGTGGACGAGAGTCCATGTTGCCATACTCATTTGAGCTCACTTGGAGATGGCCAAGAATGGTTTACCCCAAGTGATTGCTGAAAAAAAGACACTGGTTACCGATTTGATCATCAACTCTTCTTTTGCGAACGCCATGGTGATATGATGTTTTCCACCCCAGCCCAATCCCATTGGCCTAAGCTCTGGTACCCAAGGACCTTTTGAGCATCTTGGGTGGAAGCCCCGCCAACTTCCTGGATGTAGGCATCTGGGCCCAACTGCTAGGGCATTTCTCATAGTTGTAAGATACATAAAAGTTGTGAACATGTCAGCAAACACTGGTTTTCGCCTGGTTTTCACCCATGAACAGCAACTGATCAAGATTTACTGACTCAATTAAATATGTGTCTATAAAGTATGGCCATCTTTTCCGGGGGGCTTTGGGATTTTGGGCGAGCATTTTTTGGGCCCTGACTCAGGTGGTGCTTCCACTGTGGAGACCATGACCATGGCATTCAAGCCATTTGGCGCACCATGTGTTGGGATGTTGTCCAATCGAATTCGCCAGCAAACATTGCATGATGCCAGCTGTTTTTGATATTTGATTTTTTCGGGTCAAGGGTTGGTTCGATGGATAATCCATTATTATGGTTCGTTTGGGTGGATGCACCATATTAAGCATAATTGTTGTTTGATGAACCAGAATTACGATAATCCATAAACCACTGCATTGGATTCGATCATAATAATGTTGAACTGTCATATTCTGATAATCATTGATAATCCATAAACATGTTTGATGAGCCATTTGGATGGATTACCAACAAGCACCTATTCATTGCCATTGGATGGCAGCTGGTTTGATGTTTTCTGCCACCAAGGATCATCATGGGAGACCCGAATGTGCGGCCCCTCAGGGGCCATCAGGGGCCATGGGTGATGTGGGCCATGTTCCACACCGGCACTGAAAGAAGAAACCGATACCAGCACCATCGCACCCCTCAATTGATATGTAAGAATGTATAAGAATCCTACATATCATAGGACTCACCATCTATTAAATAGATATAAACACGCTGCACATCAGACATACAAATAATTTCATATAATACAATAAGATCACCATGTCACCTGAGTCACCATCTATCATCACGCGTGGTCCCCTTTGGCTCCCCCTGGGTGGCTTCCAGGTGAAGTCCATCTTCGTGAACATCTTCGGCGGCATCGCCCGCTGCGACCACATCGCCGAGGCCGTGGTGGCGGGCGTCAAGGCAGTGGGCGGCAACGCGGCCATCAAGCCACTAGTGATCCGCTTGGAAGGCCGAAGGGATGGGGATGGGATGGGGATGGGATGATGGGATGATGGGATGATGTTTCTTTTTTCTTTTACTTTTTTAAAACATAATTTGTTTGTGTTCGTTGTTTGCCAAATTGTGTCGCAAAATGATGATGATGATGATGATGATGATGATGATGAGGATGATGATGATGATGATGATGATGATGATGATGATGATGATGATGATGAGATAAACTGTTTCTTTCCCCGCAGAGAACCATTGTTTTATTTTTTGCGCGAGAGATGATTAATTGGGCGTTTTCGATGATGATGATATTGTTTGTTTATGACTGGGGATGGATTTGCCTGCAGGCACCAACGTTGAGGCTGGAATGAAGATCATCAAGGACGGGGTGGTGGTGAACATGTTGCTCAGTGAATTTGTTTGTCCTTGAAGCATGACAGTAATCAATTCCTTCAAGAAAAGGGCCTGGGTTGGCCCTCCACTTACTATGTGCTGATGTCAGGAGAGTGGAGTTGAAGCATTTTTGACCAACGACTTCACCACCGGCGCCAAGAAGGCAGTAGAGCTGGCAAAGGCCTAGAGTCAACACAGTGTGGACCAAGCAGCGAGAATCTGCGGTGAAAGCTGCGTCTACACTATCTCCAAGCTCTCAGGCTAGCACGACTCCCGAGACATGTTGTGTGGATTTGCTAGAGATTGCTGTTTCACTCTGCTCAACAGGATCATAGAGAGCTAGGCTAGAGGATGCCTATTTCCTCCGCGACTGAAGAGCTTCCGGACTTTCGAAGCAAGGATCATAAGGATCAATCCTCAACTGTAAGGAGATTAGGTGGATGATCCAAGTAAGATTCCCTTGAGCCGCACTGCAGCAGAACATCCCGTGTGGGTGGTTGCAACTTCTAGCCTTCATGATTTGAATCATATCCCCAGTAGGATTTTCCATGAGCACAGCAAAAGGATGCCTTTTGCTGGCCTGAGAGAGCCGGAGTGTCAACTATTTTGAAGATCACCCGGGCACTGGTCAGACTGCCTTTTTTTTCTGCTGCAAATGACCGGTGTTCCCGTGGCGCGACAATGACTCAGAAGTATTGTCACATGAGTGTTCCTTGTTTCGTGACTTATTTGTTCCAGAACAAAGGGCATATGAAAGCCTAAGCTTCCAAGTTTTGAGACAATCCCATGGTGTTTGAAACTGACAACACTTGAGTTTAGTTTCCAATATGTTTCCATATGTTGCCATGAAACCCTTGTCATTCATCGACTTCATGAAGAGCGATTCTCTCCATGTTTCCCATGTGGGCTGGATGAGCCGTGATCAAGTCAGCCCACTGGGACGGCGCGCCGAGTCAATCGATTGGAGCAACGAAAGGGCGAAGCCGCTTCTGTGAAAAGAACTTTCGCTGGGTTCATGCTGGGAGCTATGATCTTGTGACTCATATACTTCTACTCTGCTCCTCCTCCTCCTCCTCCTCATCATCATCATCATCATCATCCTCATCCTCATCCTCATCGTCATCGTCATCGTCATCGTCATCGTCATCGTCACCGTCACCGTCATTGTCATTGTCATCGTCATTGTCATCGTCATCGTCATCAGCCATATTAGTGTTATTTTCTTCATGATGATTATCGATAATATATTACTGTAACATTGATATTATCATCTTAGTGTTATTTATATTATTTTGTATCATTGTTATTGAATCATGTGATGGTTTGATGTTTGGCACCTACCCTTTGCCACTATTTCCCTGTAATTGTGGCCACACTTCGTGCAGGTCATCCGCGACCCGGACTGGATGTTGCAGTGCGCTTCGCGAGCGCGAAACAGGTGCGAGGGGGGAGGGGGGCAGGACGAAACAGGCTGTTCTTGGGGAATTTGTGGTGTTTGATATTTAATACACTATATGACTATATGTATATATGTCCTATTATGTCCTGGTAAGGTGTCAGTATACTGAAACTTGGATCCTGGTGTTGGCCATCAAAGACTTCGTGACAGGTTGGGGGAGGATCACTTTAACTTTGATCGAGTGCATTCAGAAAAAAGGCAGAAGTATGCCTTGAAGTGCGCTATAAGGACGTTTGTTAAATGACATCGAGACAATTGCCAATGGCAGGAAGGAAGCAAACACATATGACATGAAGAACATGGATGGATAGGGTATCTTGCGGAATGGAGTCGTGGAGCCTGACGGCTGATGTAAGTCGTGTATGTTTTCATGCAATAATTATCTATCCAGGATTCATCAAGAGAAATGGAAAGATTGGATTGGTCTCGAATTCGTCGACCTTCAAACCGACTTGTCAGATTGCCAGTCTCCCATACGTTGCAGGTGGCCCGACGAAAGAAAGAACGCTTACAGCAGAGGCCAGCGATTTTGTGCTGCTGAGAATGGCGGATTTGGGTTGCAAAAAACAGTGGGACTTTGGCTTGGCTCGATTTCAGTACATCCCGGCAGTCCATCGATCACGCCAAACTTAGTGGATATCATGATATCATTACCCTCTGGTAAACTAACATAACTATGGAAAATCACCATTTCGAATGGGAAAATCCACTATAAATGGCCATTTTCAACAGATTCAATAGCTACGTTTAATTACCAGAGGGTAAATGCAATTTTGAGTGTGTCACTTCAGGTCTCTGGCCATACCTTGCCAGGTTCGCCAAAGTCCGCGAATTTCGTCGAAAGCAGGCCAACGCTCCAAAAACAATTGGAGTAGCAACAACTAAGGGAAAGAGTACTATGAGGTTTGGAAGGATCACAGGATCGCGAATCGTGATCTTTTTGTATGTTTTGGTTGTTCCATGTTCCAAAATCAATTCAATCCGCCTTGCAGCCTGCACATGCTGGATTCGCCTGTGTCCGAAAAATCAGACCCGTTTGACCCCATGTGATGCATTCACATATGCATATGGGGGACACGGTCGCTACGTACCATTGATAGACGGACTTGGCATGACTTGGCTATGGATCAATATCGAGCATCCATCCATGGGTACAGGGTGTGGACACATAGCCACTTCAAGGATCGTGCCGTTACAGCTCTGTTTCAACAGCAGGAAGGTGACTTTCCGGTGTCCTTTCGCCCGGTGCGAATTCCAGAGGCGCACTTCCAAGGGCCAGAGATGTTGACTACAATTGGACCATGAACTATATATTTTATATGCAATTCATGCAATATATATATATATACGTACATATCTTATATTAATATACTATAGCGGCTTTACAAAAGGGGGATATATCCCAAGCTGGTTTCTGCAACCATTGGAAGATAAATCATTGCTTTTTGGGACATCTGTATTTTTTGAATCCTTGCACCAAATTGTAGCTGTCTACAACTGAGCATGAATGGCTACAGAGAGTTCTCAGTATAGTGCAAGTGGCTTGCCAGCAATTCGAACTGATTCAATTTGGTTTTCTCCAAAAAATGAACTATACCCACTATACCCCAAATCCATCTTTTTCATCAAAACAATGCCATACATTGTGGTAAATCCACAGAGGTCCGTGATTTGGAGACCTTGGAGGAGACTGAAGAGACGGAGGAGTCTGAGAAGGCAGCGTAGCAGATTGCCATACCTACGCCGAGTTTTTGTACATGCGTATGATATGTTGTATATATCATGCACATGCAGATATAGTTACACAATGTTACACATCTTACATATTCTACCGGCACCATGGCACCATCAATTCCGCTCTAAGCTCTCCTGCAGCTCAGCACGTGTTGCAGGTGTCCAAGTTGGCAGCGCCCAAAAGTGCCGAGGCCTTGGAGAATGCCAAGGCGCCCTCGAGCCCGGAGCCTCCCAGAGCATCCCGGAGCATCCCGGAGCCCAGGGATGACCCCGCAACGTGCTTCCACGTGGTTCTGGCAGGTGAAAGCGATGAAAGAACCCAAAGCTATGCTTCCAACGAAGGTGGGATGGGCATCCCCAAAATTGATACTGAAGATTTTCGGATGATATTCTATGATATTATCTTTTTCTCGGATTTTTAGCATTTGAATGTACTTGAGGATTGTCCAGCCAACCTCTGTTGGTTGATACCTAACTGCCTGGGGGGTCTCCTATTGGATGACAATCCATGATGCGGAATCTTATGCGAGTTGTGACACGTTCATCGCACAACATCACTTTTAGCACGACTTGGACCTTCATGCCAGGTGCCAGAATTCAATCTGGAGAGGGATCTTCCCGAGGAGGTCGGACCATACTGATCCATACTGTACATCTTCATCCACCCACTCAGTCAATCGCCGCAGATGGCTTTCAGGATGGTGCCAGCTTGCAAGCCTACCAAGCGCCTGGAAGCCCAGCATCAAATATGACCCTGGTAGGAAAGAAGCACCAAGGTGATACCAAGGTGCACCAGACTGGCAAGGGATCGCAGCATTTGCAGCTGGATTGTGAGACAAACAACAACGCATCTTAAGCTTGTCGGGGTGGATGATCCATTTTGATCCATTTTGAGTCATTGCCCAGTTTGGATTGTGCAGATAATTTCCTTGCCCTCCCGCTTGGGTGGTATGCTCATTCATAGCTGTTAGCCTCCAAGGGAGGGTTTCTACTCATCCTTTTTCCAGGCGAGGCTTGGCAAAGCGGCTGGCTGAGAGGAACTACAAGTGACGGCCTCGAGTTTCATGTAGATTTGGGGGTCAATGGATGGTTGGGTGGAGGGTTGCATCTTAAACAATCATTTTTTTGATATCTATGTGTTATATAAATCATATAATTGTATACATAGCCATGGGGAGACCGGTCGGCTTGTGAAACAATGAGGAGTGGCATGTTTCACATCGCAGTGCCAGTGTGGGTAGAGTTCTGGCTTCATGAATCTCCAGATATATGCTTTCTGAACGAGTGTGCCACAAGTCCAGATTCTTCAACAAGTTACAAGCATAACAACAACTCTTGTCATTCTGCCGTCATCAAGATGATATCATATGATAGCTAAATGTCGTAAATTTCAGGTGATGTTGGATTCCATTGGATTCCAAAGATATGAATTTCCTCTGGAATTTCCTATGGAATGCTTCCAGCTGACCTGTGAGGTATATCCCCAACCCCTACTCAGATCGCCCTGGATCCTTGGGCACAGCATCTCGGCAAAGCTGTCTCCGTGGGGCAAAGGCAATCATAAGATCCAACTTGCCCATTGGATACTTTGAAATTGATGATTGTCATTGATTGACTGATTGATAATTCTCATTGTTCTTTGAATTTCTTGAATGAATAGTTACAGATTTCAATGTGTGACCATGATGGATGGCACATTTTCATAGTTTTCTCACTGAACCATGAAATCTCGCGCAATGCCATGGGGCAACGGTTGCTGAGGATGCCCAGGCAGAAGCGAAGTACTACACCAGGTGTGGGACGATCCCTGAAGCTGTGATTGTAAGGCCCCCATTCCATGTCCCAGTGATCTTGGGGATTCCAACCCAGCTAAAATCACATTTTGAATTGTTAAATTACAGTTGAAGGATGTTAAACCTCTATCAGGTCACTATCTGCTATCTCATTTCCGGCTGCTTTTTTTTCTTCAAAATGATCCATATTCGGAAGTTGCAAACTGATCAACGTGTTACGCACGTCACATCTCTTCATATCTCTTCCCCGTCCGCAAGTGCTGCTGCGTCAGGTACTTTGATGGCACCTCCCCCAAGGTGGACCATCGCACGCATCGAACGGTCATGCCCACCATGGATGGCGCCCCGGAGGACTTGGTGGACCCGAAAGCACGTCCAAGGAGGCGAGACCAACAGGGCCATTGTGTCAGTTGATATCAGGAGCATGTAGAATTGAAATGGATTGAATGCAAGGTACATCATTGATAATGGGATGGTGTTTTTCCCAACTACATCCAACTACTAAGAATGAACAGGAGAATCATTGAAATATAGTCTGGAAGTACCAATCCTCATGGATTTTTACTGGTTCTCAAGACAACCCAAATGGTCAGTGACTGTGTTGACCCTGCGGAGGTCACATGAATCACTGCACACTCGTGATCTAAACAATTTCAGCAGACCACTTGCTAAGCCCCTTCCGGTTGGTGATAGAAATTGTTGATATCCCGTGTTTCGCCAGGCCTTTCCTTCCAACAGGTTGACCTGTCCGGTCCAAACTCCATGTGGATTCATGTGGATCCGTCCAGGAAACGCATCTCCGCCAAGCGCTTCTGGATCCAAGCGGACCATGTCACGTGCGCCTGGCAGCGGAGCCACGGAGCCCCTCTTAAAAAGCTTCAGCCACCAAGGCCGGACCCTCAACTGGTGGCCTTCATGAGCACTCGGGAGTTGAAGTTTGCCATGATGAATGAGGTGCGTGGTGAGGGAGCTGTGAAGTTACATCAGAGGATGGTACATGATCAACTAATGATGATTGCAAGACACTTGAGAAACCTGGAATGATGCTTGAACATGATGATACTGGATAGATTCTATACCTGGAGAATGCTCGGTCCTAGAAAAAGACTGTTGAGCTGAGCAACCCAGATGTCAGCCTGGTACCCATATCCAGTCCTCATATCCACTTTGTTGGTTGGGTAGTTGAACTATCATTGAAGATTGGTTTGGGTTAGTTTATGTTAGTTTAGTTTTGATTTCATCCGAAAATTGATAGGAGTAGAAACCCAGTTTTTTCAACGGATCTTACAGGTCGTTTTAGCCGTTTCGCCTCCAAGCCGGGCTGCGGCCAGGCTCACCTGGTGCGGAAATGGCGCAGCGGCCAGGCGAAAGGCCAAGGTCCAGGAGTTGTGCCTTGGCGATGTCAGGGAAGTTCTGCAGGGATTTGTTTCCTCCAAGTGAGACGGATCCATATGGGGGTTTCCTAATGGCTGGGGGTACCCAAAAATGGATGGTTTGTTTCATGGAAAATCCTGTTAAAATGGATGATTTGGGGGTACCCCTATTTTAGGAAACCTCCATATGGAACCAACGATAATCATGACATGAACGTCCATTTTTCAAAAAACATGAAACACAACAAATGACCAGATATGGCATCGACTCAATGATACGGATATGTAGTAGGGGGTGGGTTGTCGTGAATCCTTTATGTTTTGTGTTTCAAGCAGATTTCACTTGTTCTTCAAACGGTTGGCTGTGATTGACTGGTTCGGGCTGGCACATGCAGACACAGCGACTGGAAATGACATGCAACACAGGATCATGGGATATGATAGGATGACGTAACGTTCACTAATTTCAGTCATGCACCCCATTTTACCTGCAGAGCCTCTGGTCCCTGGAAATCGCTGACAGCTCTCAGGGTCATGCACCTGGGCTTCCGGCCGCCTGGCCTGCATTGCCGTTACCCTGTCTGCCTCCTTCCAGGTGCATTTTTGATTCATCCCTGTTCTTTTCCCTTACTCTCTTCCCTTTGTTTCTTTCTATGTGGGGGGTTCTTAAAATTGGGCACTGTCAAGTCACCATAGGTTTCAATAGAAATTCACGGTCATCCATGACTTTGACTTTGGGGTAACATGACTTAGGTTGGCGCCTCGGAGTTGTGGATGGCCTTGGGTTATCGAGCGGCCTGGGCACCAAGAGGATGTGGGATACGGTTCTGCAACAAACGCTATTGGGTAAAGACATATTAAACCTGAGTATGATGTTTTATTGGGTTATAGCTTCGGGGAAAGCAGCCCCAGATTTGGGGAATAGAACATCTATACCTCACTGGGTTGACTCGGCTAACAAACCCTCAAAAGGATGGGATGTATAATCAGCAATAATTGTGGGGTGGTTACACAAACACTCAAAAAATAAGAGCTTCTTTCACTGGGATTTATAACTAAGCAAGAAAAAGTCCATGCGTGTGTATGGTACAGCACCTTCATTCTTGATTGGTTTTGGGTACCTCCCGTGGCCATTGAAGTCTGATGTTCTTCAGGCCGAGTTGGCATGCGGACGCTCGGTGCGGCCCCTGCCAGGGGAGAGTGAAGGTGGGAGTTGCAGTCAGGAAAATTTGGTCACTACTTGTGAGGCGATCTTCCAATCCTCCATTTCTTCCCCAAACATTCCTGCAGATTCCCTTCATAAGGTTCATAAGGTGTTGTGAGGACGCTGTTGTTCCCTTAATGTGACCAAATTGTAACTCATCATCACAATGCCGCAGGTGTCGAAGGTCGTGCTCCAGTGGTGCGCTGCAGCTTGCAGAGTACTTTGAGGTTTCTTCAGGCAAGGTCTTGCCAGTTGTGTTGAGAAGTAATGATCTTGAAGCTGAATCAGATTTGAGATCAGATTTCATTGGTGCTCAATTCATCCTCGTGAATCAATGTTCTTAAGATCTTTTTGCACCCAGAAACCCTTGCATCAGCTGTGTTAGGCTATGGCATCGGTCCAAGCAGGGCCCCACAGCGCAGTGCTGGTGCTGGTGAACCGAGTGCCACTGGGCGACAAATTGCTGACGCCTTTAGGAAAACTTTGGGGGATGTAATGGGATGTACCCAAAAATGTTGGGGATATGCAGCTACCATCAGCTACCCATGAACATGGGAAGAGAAGTGGCATTCAATGGTGCTCTTCCCATTGCAGTAACTCAGACCATCTGAGGTTGGAAAATGTCCGAGATTTGAAGCCGCCTTGGCCCCAGATGACTCACCGATTTTGGGTCCCTCTCGGTCCTCTCGGTGCGCTTCTCGCCTTGGCACCGAGGCACCAGGGGTTTTACATCTTGCAAGCCATGAGCCGCTTGCGGCTGAAACATCCCAAGGCACGAAGCATCGAATCTTTGTGGATGTTGGATGATGTTGGTTCAGTGGATGCGCGGCATGATTTCATAGAATAAAATAGAAACATGACAAATTGGGACTTGAAATGTGCACAAGTGCGGCAACGCTAAGCAACTGTCCATCTGATTGCGCAGGCCAAGTGGCTCAAAGGTAGATCTTTCCTGTACAAAGTTAAGAGTTTCCGTCAGGATTCGTGGTAGGATTCGTGTGAGCATCCTTTAAAACGGCAACGCGATAAGTTTAAACGGGATAGTGTCTGCGACAGAAAACCTCCACATCTGGAAAGATAATTATCGAAAATACTACATAGTAGGGCAGAGGTTTTTGCACACCCCTTACACAAAGATCTCCAACCGAAAGCTGCCCTGAGTTGTCGGTCTCTATCGCTCAGTCAGCATGCAGTCTATTTCATGTTATTTCCTCTATTTTTACCCCGTTTGTAGCTCTATTTCTTACATACTCATCACAAGGCACTTGGGCCAAGGGCCACATCGCCACGCAGCCCCTTGAAATCAGCGCAGCCGCTGTTCACCACCAGGGTATGGAGGAGTTGGGGCCTCAGGGAAGCCCAACATGAGTCGGAATCACGGCCGTGTCAGGGCCTTGATTTGGCATTTTGGACAATGGAGGTTTCTTAAAATGGGGAATCCCAGAACCGTTGGCTGATTTTGGATGACTGTGAGTCCCGACTTTTAAGAACCCCCCAAATGATAAAGATGGAAGGTGTGATGATGTGTGATGATTTTGCGTGGAAACTCTGGCACAGAAAATGCAAGTGGCGTCGAGGTACAGAGATGCAGAAACCGTGAACAAGAGTCAGGCCGTAAGAGTGAGAGTCACTTCCAAGTCCATGAAAGGGAAAAACAATGGAAGTTGTCTTGCAATGCAAGAAATAAAACGCATTGGTACATTACGGTACATTGTCATCCCGTTGCATTCAGTTCATGTCAAAGCATCTCCTATCCTGGGAGAGTTTCCATGTATGCTGCCTGCATCTGCCTGCCGTTGATCTAAGTCCTTTTCGCACTAGCTGGCGGCAGGTGTCACCATCTGCTCCTTCGGCCCTCAGTGTGATTTCAGCATCCCAGGTGCAGCGGACCTCGGGTATAGCGAAATGATGGATGGACACCTCAAACACCCCCAAAACCACCATGGTCACCATGAAATGAGGATTTTGCCAGCCAAAATATATCAAAATTATGAGGTTCCACTGGCCGAAATGGAAGGTGTTGGCTAAAATGGTGGTTGAGCCAACCAAAATTCAAACGAACAACAATTGAGGATTTAAGCAGCCGGAATGGGGGATTCGGACAAACTTGCGAAGTTTATTAGCCAATTAGTATTCGCCGCAGATTGCAGGGCTATTGATTGTTTACAGGCCAGGCGTGGATAGATTTCACACACTTTCCACCAGAAAGAATCCTGGCTGTGAAGGCTGTCTTAGCACGGGTTGTTCGGCACAGTTGCCATCCTGCCTTGCTCGGCCGCATGGAGGCTGGACCAAAGTCAAAGCACCTTGGACAAATTGATTTCACTTTAAAATTGAGGGTCACGGGTCACTGTGGTACCACCTGAGAACCAGAGCTATTTTTCACCGACTACCTGGTAACTGCAGTTCTAACTCCACTTTGTTTATAGATTACTTTTTCTAGACATGACATGAGCACGGGGTTTGTAACCGTCAGCTTTTTCACCCCGGCGGATGTTGGATTCTAACAAGATAAATTCCAGTGGGGTGAAGATGTGCATACACGGATTCCGTTGTCACCAATGGATATTATCCCCTAATGGCCTATGCCTATAACTATCAGACATGGATCACTTGGGACTTCTTCACCCACCGATGATGAGAACTTCCTGAGGCTTTCAGCTTCCATCTCCCTTCCTGCGCTGCCGGAGGCTGGGAGTGGGATCAATTTGGGTTCTCGAAGAAAAGATAGCAAAGTCTTTAAACACCAAGTCAAACCTCTGGTATTTCAATTGATTAAATAGATTCAGATGTTGATTTTGATTGTTTCTTATTTCCTTGGGGGGATGACTATGGGCGAAACTAATGACCTAATGAGATAATTTATGAACATTTGTGATTGCTTTTGATGTCTCCTTGAGTTTTAATTTCGGTAGTTGCTTCCAAGAATTCTGCCATGATAAACCAGTAGACCAATTGCATTGAATAACCTTCATAAATTCATAAATCTCAAGAATCGCTGCATTTCAAGATACTGAAGATATCTCAGTATATCTCAGTATATCTCAGTAGTTGGATGTACCAAGACCAACTCCAAGTACTGTAACAAAACAACCAATCAGCTTGAGATTCCCGTGGATTCCAAGGGGTTGAGGCGAGCCACAGGCCAGCAGTGAAGCTGCAGCTCAAGCCTTGCGAGTGCAAGCTGCCTTGAAGCGCTTGAATGGAGGATGGACCTCCACCTATGGCAGCATGTGTGCCTTGGTGTGCAATTTGTGTGACTTAACGGATGATTTCCGCCATTTCTGTAATTCTAACACACACACACACCATATGTGAGAAATCTTGACATTTTCGAACCCTGGAGGTGCCGACATTTACGGACCTCCAAAGAAACCAGAGGACAGGGCCGGACAGGGCCTGGGCCACGGATGGTGCACTGGGTCCCTCGGGTATTTTCAGTTTGAAACAAGTCTTTTTTATGAGATGAAAGTCACATTTGCACCTTTATCATCATCATCATCATCATCATCATCATCATCATCATCATCATCATCATCATCATCATCATCATGATCATCATCATCATCACCATCATCATCATCATCATCATCATCATCATCATCATCATCACCATCATCATCACCATCATCATCATCATCATCATCATCATCATCATCATCATCATCACCACAATTTTTCTTCAATGAGTATTCTTCTTTTCTTCTGCTTCTTCGCTTCTTCTACCATTTGCAGCCTGGCAAAGCAACTTTGACACCCCGTTTGGAGCATCCATTTATCACATCGGTCGACCTGTTTGAGGAGCCTGAAGCTCCCTGGTCCAGTCCTGAGATCAGAATTGGACATGAAGAAAAGTCAGCAATACTTGGCAGCTGAGGATGACCCCAGTGAAGATGTTATTGTTGTTGATGTTGTTGATGATGGCCTCAAGGCATTTGAAGCTTCGTCTACGTTTATATAAAATATTGCAAAATCATTTAAACTCATGATCATGATCATGATGTTGTTGTTGATGATGCCCTGCTGAAGTATTGTCAGATGGATAGGCCTTTCGACTTGATATTTCCTACCCTGATGTCACTCTAAACTACCAAAATCATTTTTCACCCTGTCAGCCCAGTCTCGGAGATGACAGCAGTACTTCATTCTTGCAGCATGCGCGCACGGCATAAGGCAACCGAAGCTGATGGATTCAGAGTACAGGCTCAGCTGGTTACCGTCGAGTGGTGCGGGAGTTATGATTCAATTGATGGGTCCAGGAGCACAGGTGATACAAGGTGATGCAGATTGAGAAAGTTGCAGTTTCACTGAGATTCCGGAGGTCAGCTGCCAAATCGCAAGGCTGAAGGCTCTATGAATCTTAAAACATAAACTAACAGATATTACAAGTACTCGATCTGAAGCTATTTCCATCCATTTCGAGGTAAATCGCGCCAATCGCACCCCTTTTTTTGTTGACCACAGGGACAACTTCATCGACCATCAGTCGCCGCCTCCTGCGGTACCTGTCCCCAAGAAGCAGTGCCTTGGTTTGCGATGGGCCCACCAGAGACATTGGTATGGAATCAAGATGAATCAAACATTTTTGACCAAGGTATAGAATCAAAAATCATGTTCAACCCTCTTTTGTTGTCACATGTTCATTTCGGTATTTCATTTCAGAGGATATGGTAATATATGGTCGTGTATTGTACGTATTCGTACTATGTGGTAACAGAAACAGATGACCATGTGTGTTGAGAGAGGCTGAAACATGTTCGCTTTTAGGCATATTCAAGTATAATTGTACGTTGCACCAAACGTAGTGAACCTCTATCAATGAAATGCGTGAGCTTTCCCATTTTGATGTCACACCCAGAATGGAATGGAGGGAACATCTACAAAATTCACCTGTATTGAAGGGTAAGAATCACGGATTCTTGCCAAGAATTCCTGAAACAAAGCCAGAAAGTGTGTGATCGCGAATAGACCCCTCGGTGCTTTGGTTGATCTTGGGATCTGCTCCAAGGTATGTCAAGACACCTGCTGAAGCCCAGCGGGACTCAGCGGGGGTCTGTAAGGGCTGCCGGGCTGTCAGGATAGATTCCACTGTAACATACTGTAACCATCTATAACATTCTATAGCCCGCAAACAAACTTCGATTTTTGAGGGATATCCTTCCAAGCTAAATTATATTCGGGATACATAATAATGATGATGCATGGCAGTTATATTATCCACGTTAGCAAATGCAAATTGCGCATCACCCAAGCAGAACTCACCTTTCAGGAGGAAGCAGCTCAACGAAAGCAGCTGATGATGATTCAGGAGGCAGATCAAGCGATGGCCATGTAACTTTTTCAAATGGAAAGTATAAGAATGGCAACATGTGACATCAATGTAATTACAGTATATAACTGCTACTGTCTGATTTGTTGCTGGGGATTTCCAGGGCCGGTTTCGCGGCCGGACGTCTTTGCTGCGAGGCCCGAGCCAAAGAAAAGCGACGCATGGCCCGGGGATCCAGCGGCTGGACCTCGTCGAAACACCAAGTGGTTTGCAGCGAGGTTTTTCGCTCCAAGCCAGTAGTGTTGTATCACGGTACTCGACTATTCGTAAACAGAAGAACACTATGATTATCGTACTAAATATGTATATATAATTATATATAATTATATATAATTATATATATTTTATATATTACATATACATTATGTTATGTTATATTCAAATACATATCAATATAAATATGTGTATATATATATATATTATAGCAGATGTATATGAGCCATTATGACCTTTACCAACCATCATAACAAAAACCAGACCCCAACCATCAACCACTTGCTTTCCTGGCCCAGGACGGTCGACGCTCGGAGCTGCACACGGGACCCCTCACGGCGCCCATGAAGTGGGGATCACCCAGCTGGAGAGCTGATTGGATGCGAAAAGTGTGGATGGTCATTGGATTGGTTTAAGGGAAAATCCACGGGAAACCATGGATTTTCCCATTGAAATATGATATTTGGTAAAATTTCCCTTAAACCAATGTAAACCAATACCTTGAGATGGGATAGTGAATTGGTGGTCAATTCGACTGGGATAAAATCCTATGATTTTTGAGTATCATGAATTATGTGTAATATTTTTGGGCCAATTCATGGGCTTGATCACCATGCAGGTGGATCTGAGTGGATATCCTAGGGGCCAGATTGGTCCTGTGATGCTGAGGCCGCCCATGTCAGAGGTGCCCTGGAGGGACGGTTGTGCAAGAAGCGCTGTCCAAAAACCATGGTTTAGTCTTGGATCAGAATTATCATCTTAGAATATATTGGATATATATATATATATATATATAAATCTATTCTTTGGGCCCCAACCAGGGCGGAACTCATGGTGGGGACTACTGCACTCTCGCCTTTCATGGTCACTGCCGGCTGGTTGCTCCATTGGTGATCGCCAGGTGCATTACAACTACGTGGGCGGTCCACCAACGTCACTTTGGAGGACAGTGCGGCGAGCATATACCGGTAATATCCAAACATCAGATGTAATCCTGAAAGATTGGTTTTAATTACAATATTGCAATAATTGGTCAATATTGGTCATATGATATATGTAATATAGAATTAAACTAGAGCATTAAAATTGGGTCGATTGATATGAAGATTCACAATAAAACATACTGGGAACCTCAGATCCGACTGATCCCACCGATCCACCAGTTGGCACGACCGGCCCAAAGACGGTCTTTCATCAACTCTGGACGCTCGAGCTGTATGGCTCAAATTATGATTTTTCCCCCCAAACATTGGAAGCAAAACACATATTTTGGGTTCATAGTTCAAACCAACCAAAATGGGGTGTCCAAGCAACACAGATGGGAGTTCAAACCAGCGTGGATGCGGGTTCAAACCAACCACGATCTATTTTCTGCTCAGAAAATCAGCCTCTGGACCGTGTGGATTGACTCGCACCTACAGCACCTTTTTCCTTCCTGCAAGGGCCTTACCTTCGCATAGAACATTTCACAGTAGATGGGGATGATTATTGGATGATTTCAGCTCATCCCAACAGCCACCTTGTACAGACAATTGTCGGGATGATTTCAGAGTTGCAAACATCAGCCATTTCTGTTGGGTCCAACCTGCTCCCCGGAGGAGTGACTATAGGGCCAACCTGCAGCCTTATGTGCGCTGGACCTGCAATGATAGTGGCAGGAAGTGTGTTTGGATAGATGGAAAAGCGGTGAGTAGCTGTCCTTACCAGTCAAGCAGAGACTTCATTGAGGAATTGTCAAGAGTTGAGTGGAATCATCAACAGGGATTCAGGATTCATATACTGTACCCATTATGTTTGGATTCTCATGGCATGACCAGGGGCCCCATGCATCCCATGTAACTTAACCATGTCACGTGCCATGAGTCAACGCTGGCAAGGTACACACCTCTACTGCGAACAAAAGGATGGCACAACCGAATTCCTTGGCCCGGCAACCTGGTCCTGGCAGCGAAGCTCCTGCGCAGTTGATTTGTGATTTGTTACACAGGTTCATGTGTCTTTTTCACCACATCTATCTATATCAATATACTTATGGATGTTACATATATATATATATATAATATATATATATATATACATATTATACAAAAATACATAGATAAACTACATGTATAAATATACACACGTGTCCATATCTTTAATTCCTTTGATGCCCCAGGCAGTGGTGAGTTCACCCATCTCCCTCTTTCCTGGAGTGGTCGGCCACCCTGATACTTGGTGGCATCAAGGCAGCCTAAGCCCAGTGTATCTGAAAATCGGCTATATTGGGGTATGCCCCCCAAATGGCCACTTTACATGGCCACTTGAACTGGGAGAAATATGGGAAAATGATGATCAACCAGTGGATTGAGGGGTATTCAGGGATATCCCATTTTCAGACACCTGGGTATCCACCTCCAGTCCAATGCGCAATTCGCGAAGGACATGTGATCGCCAGCAGTGATCCGCTCAGCGCAGCGGCTGTACAAAGATGACTGGCCAAGGCCTGGCCTTAGGGGACCCAGTTAAATTTTTAGAACCACGGCAGACCTTGGTTGCAGTGCGTTGGGCTGGGCATATCAACCATGTAGAACACCTTTAACAGGTGATATTGGGGAACACTGATGAGTCTGGTGTGAATGCCACCCAAATGGTTTTAAGTGTTTTTAATCTTGGCCAATCTGGTTGAATGCAAGATGCCAACTGCAGCGCTAAAGGTTTGGCTTGGCTTGCACATCTTTCGGCCTGTCGAACAGGTTTGGGTCTACCTGACTTTGCGAAGCAAAGCATCCAGGTGTTGGAAAGAGCATGCAATCCCCATTGTGACTGAACTGACATATTTCACGTGGAGGAGCAGTGGAAAGAACAAGGTGGACGGTGTGATAGGAGTTTCCAGTGCTCTTGGTGGATTCTTTTCGATCCACCAGCTACTGTATCTCTTTCCTCCTGCCTGTTCGAAAGGCTGCACAAGATGGGTAGTTTCACAGTTCCTTCGAACCATATTTGCAAAAAGAGCTCGGCCCGGCTGCAGGCAGTTGTGTGGTGAGGGATTCGAAGGTCTGAATCGATTCCGCCAGTGAAGGAATATCTAAAGCTAATCCTTTTGGATCCTTTTGGCAGGTGTTTTGGTTAATATATTTTGATGCCTTTCCAGTTTCAAATCACCAACTTGGCTGCGGTTTTTCCACGCTTTTCTATGTTTGAGAAACTAGCTCAGACTCAACATATTGACCCCAAAAATTGAATGTTACTGCTCCTCCCAGGATCCCTGTATGCACTACCATGTAGCACTGAAGACTGAAGATGACCAATACCAAAGTCCAGGTTCGATGGGTCATGCCACGCCGTGACACGAGGCGGGTCGAGTGATGCAGCACCTGAGCCTCGCGTGGCGTTCTTTGGCAGAGAAGAACTTTGTGAAGAGCGCCAATGCTGTGGCCAAGTTGGATCTCTCCAAGGCGGTCCCTGGGTTTGCTGGTTGGATTTTGAGATATTTGGTACTCAAAGATTCAGCACTGGACCAATTTTTTTGGAATTTGGAGACCATATAAACCTTGAGAAATGTGTTTCGTGTCCACATGAGATAAGATAAGCCCTGTGATTCGGGTATTCATGACAGCATTTATGAGTTGTAGGTGGTTATACTCCCATGGATATGGGGATCCGATCTGGTGGTCTCTTCAGGGCCTCCTTTTGGTCACCCTTTGGCTGATGGCTGATAGGACTACGACATGATATGGATATGCGGCCAGTGACGCATTATCACATGCAGTATTGTGAACATCTCTTTCAACCAGATAGGATTTGCACAAGTTTTCTTTTTGGGGGGCTCCAATCAATTCTATCCACCAGTTGCTGGAAAGATGTCATCAGCCACCCCAGTGCTGTGTCAGGAGCTTTGGGCAAAGCCACTGAAGATGACGTTGGCCACGTGGCTCGCTGTGATGGCGCCCAAGAACTTGATGCGTTTGAAGGCCGGTTCCGGGTTCCGAGCCCGGTTCCGAAAGAGGGCATAGGTTTGGAGCATTTTTCTTGGCTGTGGGTGTTGGGTGTTTCTTTCAGTGAATTTCTGATGTTTGCAGTAACTTATTTATTTCATTCTATATTGTTATTGTACAGACGAACACCTTAATCAACAAAATCAACAACCCTTACGGACAGTGCAAACGATGTTCCCAGCACTGGGGGTCCAACATGTTTGCCAGATATTTGCATCACTGCAAAACACATCCTTGACTTCACAGCAGGCAACGCATGAAATAAAATCAACCAACTAGTGTCGACTCACAATCTTTGGGATGTTGAAACACCTCAAAAAAAAGGATCTCACCAAAGAAGGTTAGGCAAAAGGTTGGGCCATCCGCATGTTGCTGGCCCTATGAGTGATGGCTGTGAGGCCATTGCAGTGATGGAACTGTTGGATGAAGAAGATGCCATGCGGAGCTACCTCCAGAGGTGTGAGAGGGACAGGAGCCATTTCTGGTGCCCCATGGGAGGGTGCGGGTGGTTGATGGGTAGACTATGAATGACTATGATAAAAACATATGAAAACACAATAAAACACAAATTGCCAAGGCTGTGGGGCTCGCTTCACGTAAATCAACAGCAGTATTCAGATTGAAATCTGTTTGGTGCTCTTTTCTTTGGGGGGACCCAGATGCAGATGATTTGTGGATATCTCGGGTGAGGTATTCGCGGCACTTGCAGATGGTGGAGCTCCATGTGCACCTGCTGTACCCTAAGCTGTGGGAGTCGCTGGAGGATGAGGTGGGCCCCATGGCCCCACATTCCGATGATCATGATATCATGTTTTCATTGTTATTCTACTATATATCATATGATAAATTCTAGGATGTACTGTATAAAACTCCCAAAACTTCACTATGTTGTAGGGGTTTGAATGGGGATGCCATGGGTTCATGTCATAGGCCATGGTACCTTTTCTGACCGCCAGGTGCGTCTCTTCCTCCAAGAGGTGCGCCACGCGGCCCACGACAGCACCGTCAGCCGCGACGAGGACGACGAGGACGACGAGGACGACGAGGCGCCGACGCTGGCGGTGGCGAAGCGTCCGAACTTCGACCGGAAGAAGTTCAACTCAGAGCTGCACCAGGAGCTGCTGATGTGGTTTTCGTTGTGGAACCAGCAGATAGTAGGGATTACACAATGATTTCAACTTTCTTTTTGGATAGGTCCAGGAGCCACATTTTATGCAGTCGAAAACAGTTTGTTGATGGTTTGTTGGGAGTTTTGTGGCCAGAACCAGCAGAAATGGGGAGAGCCAGCCGTGGAGGATCTGAGTCGGATCTTAGGATCCATGGGCATCCCGCATCAGAACAAGATCGGTGCAGGGCCCATGGTGCTGGATATCCACCTGCACGACATGTGCAGCTGGGACGGCAGCCGAATCTGGATAATGATGGCAAAGGCTGGATAATGATGTTGGGGTCCCAAATTCTAGGAACCCAAAGCATGAAACATACCCTCCAGCTGACTAACGTAGATATATTTGGAAAATCCATCATTTGTAGATCATTCCCGAACGAGAAACTCATGGATTTCCATTGCTTTTTGGAGGTGTACACAGTAGTTTACTGGAAGGTAGATTAGATATCCTATGACATCTCCATTATACCAGCATTTTTCATGGTTAAATCATGTTGAATTCCAAATCGTTGTGGTTAGATCACACAATTTTCACAGTAAAACGAATCTTCCCATGGCACCGAGGCATCGTGGAAGCCTCTGCCGCTTGGTCCTACTACCTACGCTCCTCACATCTCACGGCCCTAGCGCGAAGGAGGCAGGAGATGCTAAAGGCGCGATGTGCTCAGCAGCGCTCCTGAGTTTTCTCATCTCACCCCCATCGGAGATGGGTGTTTGTTGCCTTGTCGTACAGCTTGAGACTGTTGGACCCTCAAGGTGAACAGCTGAAATGAATCCTGCAGGCCATGGGATTTGACATGGCGGTGATCCCCCACTTTCGTTGGGAGCAGTTGAAGAACGACGATGCCAAGCGCGAGTTTCTGTTTGAAAACTTGCCGCAGCAGGTGCTGATCAGAGATGTTCAAGCCCGAAGCAATGTCTTAGAAGTAACCGAAACTGCTCTTGTTGAAAGCTGCTTTAAAGTGACAAGGACAGAAGTACACAAGCCAACCTTGTTGAAGCAGAGAGGAACGACGTAACTGTATTGATTGCTCCCAACGTGCGCTCCACTGAACTCTTCAGGTGCGACCTGCGTCCAGGGCTGCTGCCGCTGCGACAGCGCCCTGAAAAAATGGCAGCATTTCTTGCTGCTGAGATTTGTTGAGGCTGTCAGATTCTCTGCTGTGAGATGGCTACACATCTTCCACAGATTATTGAAATCTGATGAAATCTACACAGTTGATCCGAGTTGATCCGAGTTGACGCAGCGGCAGCTCTGCAAAGGTCCACAAGTGACCAGAGATGACCAGAGACAGTGGTCTCAGGCTTAAAAACTAGAGAAAGTTAGGACCATAATATGACTATGAAATATTATAAACTATTAGAAACTCTATGGAAATCCTGAAATATCCACAAGTTGCAGGGGTCAAAACTATGGCATTGATTGGATTTCAAGGGGTGCAAAGGCGCTCTTTTTGGGTGGTGCGATGGAATCGCGAGTGCATCGTTTCAAGGTCAGACGGGGTGGTTGTGGGTTAGGTTGGTTTTGAAGAACGAATCTTCCAAACAGACCAGGAACTCAATCAGTAGTCCAGCAGTCATGCGGATATTGGTTACAGGAGAACTTTGTCCGATTCCCAACAGAACATCTTGGATCATTTCAGTTCGTTGTCAGCCTCACTTTTCCAAGAGATGGTTGAGACCCATACTACTGTACTATGACCAGTACATCTGAGGCGGCATTTTGACCCGTACCCATGTTTTGTATAAGATGCTCCAATTCTTGTCAGTTCACCTCCAAATTTTGATTGTTTGCGGGCCTGCAGTTAAATTCCAATGTTTGAGCATTAGCTTCCGGTAGTTGATCCCCAAGTGAAGATTGTCAGATTCATATTCCTGGTGGGTATCGAAAGATCATCACATTTCGGTCCTGGAGTCTTAATTTTCGGACTCTAAGTTCCCACTCATGTCTGCCATCATCAATCTTGGCTTGTAACAACCAGGCACTTCAGGATCTCTTAGCAGCATTGGCCCGGGCAGCATAGAGAATGGCCAGAATGGGTTCGGATGATGATGATGGTGATGATGATGATGATGATGATGATAATAAACGATATGAAACCTGTCTCTGTTTGACTCTCTGTTGCACCAAAAGTTTGAAAGTTTTGCCAGAAGTAGTAGTGTTCTATAGTGTTGATTTTCCTCTCAATGGCGTATTCTCTTTGCTTGCAAAAACCCTCAAATGCATAGGCTGATTTCCTGCTTTCCTTTTGCATGGCAGGTTTTTGTTGTCTCCATTTTTCGATACACTCTAAGATCAACTTTCGAATTGACACGCACCTAAACAGTGTTCACAGCCGCTGTTGGTTGATGATTAATAGGGGCTTGGTACTAGCCATACTATCCAATACAGTGGACATTATCATCATTCATTATGGCAATATCTTGGGAATGACTCAATATTATCACAATCAATTACGAGGGTAAGAAACCAATACATCAGTGCGGCCACTAATCCCAACCCGAGGTGCCAAAAACTGGCGCCCCTGCACCTGCAGAGGCCTGTTTTTTGATTCGCTGCTCGTACAGGGTTCTTGGTGGTGGTGGTCATGATGTCGGTGGCAAAGGGTCATAGGTTTTTCTACTTGTCCAAGCCCAAATGATCTCAAATAGCCTCAAATCCCCTCCATATACTGAACATATCCCCAAACTCAAAGTGTTTGATGAGTATCTTATGGATATCTTATGGGTACACGTGTGAACCGGCCCGGCCGAGGGGATCCCCATCAGCAGTGTATCTGAAACCGCCTTGGCGGGGCTGCGACCTGGCTACGAAGAAATGGGCTGGCCAATGGGTCCCCGGGTGATCAGAAACTACCAGAATTTTCCATTGTCCAGTTTGTTAGCTGTATACACCCTTCATACTTAAGCCTCGATTTGGAGTTTTCGGATAAAGCTGACCGAAATTGAATGCTTGCTATATCTAGCCAAGAGTCGGAGGATTTGATCAAAATCAGAGGTCTACTTGAAGGGTTGAATGATGTTCAATGTCCCTAACTGAAAAAGCCAGGGTCCGATCCATCCACCAGACTTAGACTTAGATGAAAATGACCAACCACACAAGAAAAACCACTGGAGGATTTCATCAAATCCGCCAAAACAGTGGGATTTCACCTAAAAGAGAAGGCGTGACATTTTGATTTGCCTACAGAATTGGCATGTAAAGCCAACCCCAACAGCTCCAGAGGTCGGTGCTGCTCCCCGACAACGTGATCCAGCAGGTGCCGAGATTGGCGGTTGACTCACCAAATGATGGTCAATTACCATAAATTGTTAGTGGGGGGAATGCATGGGAATACCCCAAAGTGACCTGATTTCAGCTTAGTGAATTACTACAACTAAGTCTCTAAGTGATTTGCGTTGGGCTCTCTGATCTCACCGTGCAACTTCTGACGATTCTTCTGCAGTTTGTTTTGCTTGCAACAAGAAAGGCAGCTGCACAGCTTCTCTGTCACCTGGTCCGGCAGGCCCTTCACATAGTGGATTCGAAAGGAATCTCCTGCACCACCTGCACCGGGGGAAGCTGGACAAGGAGCATCTACGAGGCATCGAAGTTGCAGTGCACAGCAGCTGTCCAGAGGTTTCGTATGGTTTGTTTGTTTAGACTAGTTACTCCAGGTCTACAAGAGTTGAAACTCTGATCTTGGGCGTTTGAAATATTCAACAGCTGTTCCTAGTTCAGCTTGTTTCATGGTGTTGCTGTGGTGCTACAAGGGGCTTTCGTTTGCTCTGGACTGAGAAATTCAGTTCCAGACGGACACAATCCATCAAATGTGGAATGGCTACGGATGGCTGCACGATTTTCTTGTGTTTGGTTGCCAGATGTTGCCTGTTGAAAAACCTGCCACCGCAGAGCCCAGGTGAAGGGGCAAAAGTGCAGTCATTTGGTTTTGGCCAACGGACTTTACTGCTCCTGTGGGGATTCTCGGCCATGCACCAGCAATGCTAATGGTTTGACTGAAAATTGGGTACTGTAGCCATCTGTAGCCCATTCCATCCATTAGTCAATGATCATTTTCCCTGTGAATAGATGTTTATATGGCGATTTGTGTGGTGTACCTCATTTTCAGACACACCCAAATGTGAAGCAGTCTGAGTGAATGAAACTTGATACAGCAATTTCGATCTGTACCCTGCTGAGCCGCAGCAGTTTTGAGCATTCATGGAAGCTTTGCATCTATATCGCACACGAACCCACACAGCCAGTGCAAGGCTTTGCCACTGTTTGCCTTCCGGCTATCTCCCTGTCCAGATATGAGTCACGGTCAAAATGGTTGAATACCACTTTAATATTGCAGGAGTTTTTTGTCAGAGATGTGCACGAAACACTGTAAAGCGATATGGCCCCCCCCAAAAGCGGTAATGACACAAAACACTGGGCCCCCCCCAAAAGCGATAACCGACAATAGCAACTACTGAGATGTAAAGGATTTTGACGGGTGCTCATATGTCCAGATACTGGTCACGAAACCGGGAGATTTTTTGAAAAAAATTGGGTGAACCCCCCTTTCAAGATACACAAGCAACCGCAGTCAGCAAGTCACCTACCTTGAGAGCTCAGCAGTTCGCCGTAGGCCAGCACAGTATCTTGCTATGAAAATCACGAAATGCAATGCTTCACCGGTTTCCTCACTGCCTGCCCGATTGTTTCATCTTGCTTTATGAACCTTCAGCCATGGCTACGCTTCCATTCCAGTGATGTGGTGGTTGGAGCAGATAGAGCTGAGATTGGATTGCGAGCACCAGGCCGAGCCCAAACTCGATCTTTGTGGTCGTCTAATGGGTACTTACCCACGTATTTGTGTATTTATATATTCTCAAACTTACTGGAGGCTTGAACATGCCTTTGTTCATAAAAAAGGGCTCTACCGACTGGATCAAAAAACCCTGGTTTGGTGCAGTTTGGTGGGAGAATGGGTTGCAATCTTCCTCAAGCTGAGGAACATCATAACCAAAATAAAAGTTCCTCAACAAACACTATCGTTAATACTAAATGCAGTAAATGCTTCAGTAATTCTCGTATCATCTACGAATTGTAATCCCAGAGACCTTGGAAGCTCAGGCCGTGGCCTCAAGGCCAAGCCGGCGCCAGCCAAGCTCCGCAGCCGTGTGCTGCCATGGGGGGTGCCAGGCGTTTTTGGGGCCAGCTGCTTGGCTGGGGATCAAGGGGATTACAGAATCACTAAATGACTGGAGATTTATGATGATTTATGTAGATTTGTATTTTCAGCGATTTATAGGATTTTACAATTTTACAATGATAGCACAGGATTTGAACAAAACACCTGAAACTATTGAAAAAGGTGGTTGGTGAGTTTTGACCCACACCCAAATGGATTCCCAACATGCAAGCTAGAAGACACCAAGCGGAAGAGACATGACATCATGTCCATGAACTTGCCACCTCACAGACTTGGAAGTCTGGGCATGCTGATATGAAAATGGTACTTCGAAGGTTGTTGTAGTTGTCACTGGCTGGATTTGGCCAAGGTATCATCGCGCAGCGCGCCAGCCGGGGCGGAGCCCCCACGGCGCCGCGGACCCGGCCGCGACGGGCGCCGCGACTTGGGCGAAAGCCGAAACCCAAAGCACCGCAGAGCGTTGCCCCGGTGCCGCTCCTGCCGCCACTGAGCGACAGCGTGTGGAAACCAACACCCGTGGCAGAGGAAGAAGTGCTGCAAGCCACTGAAGTGAATGGCCAAAGTAGCCTGAAAGACGTGGCAGCTGAGGCTTGTCTGGGAACTGCTTTGCAATGGGGCTTTCAAGTCCAGTTGTTTCTTGGGGCTAGCTTGATTTTGGTCGGAAGAGTCTGCTGTCACTGCCAGTCCACCTCTGACTGTTTATGTCACGAAGGATACACTCTTAATCTATCACCATTTCAGGCCATGACACATTGATCTGCCAGGTTTGGCGAGGAGGTCGGGCACTCTTTACGGAGAGATGGAGCGACTTGTTGACGGTGCGCAAAGCTTTGAATCTCGTCCAGCGTCGAAGTGAAATTGGTGTAGTTGGACCCGCACACCTTGTTAGCGCGTTCAGGAAGTTGCGGTAGTCAGTAAGTTTGTTAGTTGGTTGGTAAATTGGTTCAGTCAGTTCAGTATGGTCTTGTGACAAAGTAAGACCCCCAAATGGTCCAACCCTGCCTGGTGATGTGTTTTCTTTGCACGTCTTTGCACTACCTCAAAATCATACTACTGTATCATCATGATCATTCCAAAGTTCTGATGAATCATAATCAACCCAGGTTTTTGGCACCTCCGGGGTATTCTGTGGCGATATGTGGAGATTTTCCTCTCAAACTGTTGAGCCCCAAAACTGGATGCTTCAGTACCAAATTCCCAAATCTTCAAATCGGTGGTTCGTTGCACATCTTATGTTCAATCCATGTTGGTATAGGAGTGGCCAACCACAACTCTGGATATACACTTATGTCATCTAATGTCTAGATCAACATCCCCATTGCAAGATCCCAATCATATGTCCATTGGTGATGTCTTGGAGCATACAGCACGCACCTGGCCGATGACCCTGAGGAACATGATCGCCAAAGAGCGAGTACTCACGGTCTCCACTGACGAAGCTGCAACGCTGCGAGAGAGGAGGCTTCACCAGTGGCCCTAATGTGGGAGCCAACCGGTGGCTATTGGGGAAATTGGGATTACTGCAGTGGTACACAATCTTTGTATTCCCTATCGTTTCCAGCAGTTTCATTCTGTGATTTCCTTTATTTGTTTGTGAGTTGAAGTCCATTTTAAGATATTAAAAAAATAAAGCCTAATTGTTGTTGAGGTTGAAGCACTATATTGTTGGTCAAACCACCGTTTTTGTTGGTTAAAGCAACCCCATTTTAATCCCAATTTTTGTTGGATTTTGAGACGATGTTTCATTGCGTTTCATGCTTGTATCAGTCATATCAATCCCCATGTTTGGTCATATCAATCCCCATGTTTGGTCACTTTGAAGCTATGTTATGAAGTACATGTTGTTGGTTAAGACCCCATTTCTGATATTTCTGCTGGTTTTCATTGCTTCAATCCCCAATTTCGTCATCCCATGTGGGACTCCCAGGGGCAGACCGCAGGCGGCTCCTCCGCGATGCAGCGCGGCGGCTCTTCGTCCGGGTGCAATGCAGTGGGGAGTCTCTTGGCTTCAAAGGGGGCAATGGAGGAAATGGGCATATATTATGGGAATTGTGTGATTATCATGAATAGGGAATTCCCTGACATATTATGGGACTGGGATCGGTAGCAATCCCATTATTGTAGGGAATATCCATGAATATCCCATAGTAATCTATTGGGATTCCATTTCTTGGGATACGAAAGTTGGAATTCCCATTGGGAGATGATGGGGAGATGTTTTACGCTTCTTCCACAATTCTTTTTGCGTTGGAACGATGATTGGAATATTATGGAACTATGGGAAGATACTGGGAGTATTTTCGGAACATCATCGTAAAATATTTTGAACACCATGGGATGTATATATTCGCCTGATGAGATTCAATCACTCGCAATACAAATTGTATGGAGATATCAACGGACTCAGAATCAACACCTGTTAGGTAGCCTTAAAATTGGCTGATGTAACGCCAAGCCGGCCCGAACCTTCGCCAGCAAACCATGAGGTTATGTTTGGAGGGCGGACCTGCCCTGGGATACGTGCCAGTGATGTACGGGGGCAGCCCAGGGCCGCTGGTGTTCCGCGCCAACGATGTCACTGCGCTGAATGTGGCGTGGCAATTCTTCCTGAATGGGCTCAGCTATAGCTGCTCAGCTGCCGGGGCAATGGAAGGGTTGGAAGATGTTGGAAGAAAGCTCACACAAAGAGATAACTTCAATGGAACATGAAACAGGACTACATGACAACGCACGTGTTTTTGGCCTCACCTTGAGGAAAAGGAAAGAACAGTATGTCGGTGTGATTGTTATGGCACCTCAAAATGCAGGATGAAGGGCTGCTGTGCGACTGAGGTTTCCTGTCTCACAAACTACACCCATTCTTCGGCGTCTATTTTACCTTGTCGCCAACCGCATCTTTGCTGACAGGCGATGACGTCCATACGAGGTTCAATTCAAGATGATTGAAGAAATTGAAGGGATGCAAATATTATAAATTAATATAAATCATAGATGTTACTATATATAATATAGTTACTTATGTTACTTTGCCTGCGGCTAACTTTTCCTGTTGATCTAGCAGTAGGTAAGCCTTGGTGCTACGTGCCAGTCACCAGTCATTCGCGAAAGAACTGTTGGTCACTGTGTTGTTCACCCATGGGTCTTATGGCCGCAACAGGTCAAAAGTGTGCTGCATCCTGCTCCTTTTGCATGAGTCCGGTCCGAACATGATGGTGTGTCAATGGTTTCAATTTGAGTGCACCTTTTCTACCAGAGGTAGCAGACTAATTCCAACCTCAGTGGAACCAAGGAACATTTCCAGCTTCTGCGAGATTGGTTGAAGACCTGGAATCATAGCTCCCAGTGCCGCTTCGTCAAGCACCATGATGCTGTGATTTGCGGATGGGAGTATGGGGACTGGACGCAATCCAAGCGTGTTTCATGATCCGTGGGTTCAATCTCAAACTAAATGGGATTTGGTAATGATGTAGTACCATGTAGTACATTATAGTACTGCATTATATCAACCTTTTGCAGAGATAATTTTCCTTCACATGATGCTTCCATTGACATTCTATTGACAACTTGCAGTTTTCCTCTCCAGAGGTCGTGTTCTCGACCTCGGCACTGGTTCTGGAGCTCCTCGGAAATCACAGAGGGAACGCCAGAGGAATTGGTTCCCCATAGGAGATCTGTGGAGTCTTTGGTCCAGACTTGACGCTCAGCCATTGCTCACAACAAGTTGGTTTCCCCAACTTTCCAGGTAACTGGTAAATGGATGTAAATGGATATGATATAATGAATTGTGACTAATAATGATTATATATATATATATATATAGTAGATGGACATAAATCGGATACAAATGGTGACTTTCCCCTGATCTTTCTCCATTTTCTCAGGTCATCAGCTTCCTGGTGCACCAGCTCTGTCCTGACACAGAGATCGTGGCCTCGGACCGCTGTCCCAACGCCGTCTTCTCCGTTGGCGCCGAACTGCGGCGGCAAGCGACGTCGACGTGTTCGACGTCGCGGATCAGGGTGAAGCGCAGCGACCTCTTTGAGGAGTTGAAGGAGGAGGTGGGATGGGGCTTCAATATGATTCAATATCAACTAATGGTTTTTGGGATTTTCTATGAGTTACTATGAGTTACTATGACTATGATGATTGGGATGGGATTTATGATGATTTATGATGATTTCTGGTGAACCCAATTGCACGATGACGATATCATAAGATGATTGTAATAGACCAAAATTTTGGGGATGGTTAATAAGATCTACTGTATCATATATATATATATATACACAGTAAACCTGGATCACGGATCTGCAGCATTTCAACATGGTTCCATCAGTTTCATGGAAATCATTTGGCCAAATTTGTGGTCCATCGAACCACCATTTTGATTGCCAATAATTGGTTGAACCTTGAGTTGTGGCACCAATTGAAAGCCTGAAATAGCGGAATCCATCTGAATCCGCTGGATGTTAGGCGCCCTTCGACCTCATCATCTTCAACCCGCCCTGGGTCCCGGAGCCGCCGGAGCGCAGCGCGACGCCTGCGACGGGCGCGGAGGCGGACGTGGTCTTCGGCAACGACTATCCGCCGGAGCTGTTCCCCCGGCTCTTCGCAGAGGTGTCGGAGGCGCCAACCCATGGCCGCTTCATAGTATCAAAACGTCATAGACCATCCATTTTTGGGGAGAGAATCATTTTGAACATCTAAAATGCGCAAATTGTCCTCATCATGCATTGTTGTTTTCTTCGTCATCTCCCATCCATTATGGACTTGGCACGACTTGGCCATGTTTCAATCATACTGCCATGTCACAGTGTCCAGGTTCTGCAACCAGATGGTCATTTGTTGGTTCTCTTCTCCAACTATGCGCAGTGTCGCGGTCTTGTGGAGCGTTCGCCCATGGAAGACGGGCTACGATCCGCGGCGGCATTTGGCAGGCGACTGACTGGGTCTGCAACAAAAAAGTGGAAATTTGATGGCAAAAGAAGGGAAGTGACCACCAAAAAGTGTGATTTTAAGAGCGAAGCACAGAAGTCACCAACCAAAATTGAGTAGAATCAACAGCAACGACACTTGAAGACGGGTGGACGGCTTCCAAGCCCCCATTTTTTCCCGGATGGTGAGAATTCCAAACCTTCCAAATCCCTAAATCCTGCTGACTCCGAACTGCTATCAGTTCCAAAACAAGCTTCTGGTTCCCACCAGAAAATTCGATCCCCGGGAACCGCTTAGGAACTTTGAAGCTCAAGCAGGTGCAGCGTCGCAGGGTGGAAGAGAAGGAGAGGAACAAGCATCGGCAAACTCGTAGAGACGTCAGGCAGCATAGCTCTCCAGGAAATAGTGGCTATCGTATTCTATCATGGCCCCCACTTTCAACCGTAATGTCCATCAGCATCCATCAACTTTCCATACACAAATGGTGGGATAACTAAATGGTGAGATTTCCGTTGCCAGGTCTCATTTCCACGGGAACCCGGTCGAGTTTGCACTCCCAAAATGTGAAGTATGACAATGAATAGCTAATGCGTGAATGGTTTCTCATTGTTTCTCAATGACCTCCGAATTTGGACAAGAAACGGAAAAACTCTGCAGGAGTGATTATGTAATTGTCACCATTTTCACAGTCCACAGTTCGGTCACACCATTTCCATTTCTTGAAGAATGGGGGGCTGTCTATGGTTCTCCGGATCCATTCAAAGTCCAAATGTCGCATGATGAGCTGTGGTTGCGATGGCTGGTCCCTTTTAATTGCATAAGTCAACAATTTGCATTTGAAATCTCTGTGTTCAAAAACTATTGAAGCCCAGGCTTGGCAACTCATGGGTTTTCGTTGCAGCCAAGGACAAATCTTGGTCTTTCAAAGAAAAGCACCAAGTGGAGCTTTGGGATTTCGTGAAGAAAAGCGACCGGGCGACAGGGCGACCGGCCTCGCTTTGGTACTTGAGATGTGTGGCATTCCAATCAGCCAATCAGATTTTGTCCCATCTTGTGACATTGGGACCCAGGCCCTTACTTTGCCCGCCGTGTGGTGGAGGCTTCAACTTGGCAATGGGAAGGGAAGATGTTGGACTGTTGGACTGTCTGATTTGACGATGTGGTTTCCGCCTGTCCATCCCTCCAAATGGGATGATCCTCAATGAACAGTATTCTTCAGGGGAGTTGAAATTGAAATGACCAACTGACCAACCAGTTGATTTCACTTTTTCACTTGATGGATCTTGATGGTGAATTCTGGAGCTATGCGTGACTTCCATCAACATCTGGCATTCCTACGACCGAGAGCTCCAAGGGAGATGGGACCAAGAGCACGTCATCATACGTCTTCTGAGTATGGATCAACATCTTGGACCCAGGGACACATCATTTTCATCACTTTTCATCCATTTTGTCATTCTTCTTAATTGAAACCCACACTATCCCAGTTCTCTTTGACCGTTTTCTGATGTTTTCTGCCTCAATCTTGGCACATTCCCATTTAAGAAACGCTTGGGATTCTTGCAACTCAGCAAGTTTCCCATCCAATCGCATCAATGTGCAAGGCCTCGAACTACACAAATCTAGAGCCCAGCCATAGGCCGTCCATAGTGCCAGGCAGGTGAGCTTTGTTGCAAGCATTGGTTGGCCGTTCAGATCGCACGGTTGGGATGCTCAGCGGAAGGTTGATCACTGGGTTGATTTCATAAAATCATGTTATGATTGGAGCAGAACACATGAGGGATTCCAGCACCAAAGATGCAGATTCACTGGATGTATTTAGGAGGAAGCATCATGAACAGCAAACCAGTCTTTTTTGCCATCCAAATATATGCAAATGTTCTTTCTGAAGTCAATTCTCTGAAAAGGACAGTGAGAGGGGGTTGGTGGCGTTCAGCTTTCGTGTGCCAGCGTTTTTGCATACTTGTGACAGTCCGCATCATGTTCAGATTAAACTCAGGCTCTGAGCGTGTCTGCTTCCCAAGGCAGTGCGGCATGGGAATTGCCATGACCACCTTAATGCAAGAAGATGAGTTGGGATCTTGGCGTTTCTCAGATTCCGCAGCCGAAAGCAGCAATTACAAACCCAGCCTTTGACCAAGGTTTGTGGAGTGGAGCCAGAAACGCCTAGTGGGCACAGAATCGACTGAGGATTGTGGGTAGCTGTGGCAGGATGACAGGATCCAGGCTTGCACTATCTGGATTGGTTGTCCCTGCAGTTGGAGTTGTTGAAAGTCCCAGCTGTTGGAATGCCCGGAATTCCATGGAATTCCTGGATCCTTGGCCCTGTCAACCAGTGGGGTCGACCGCGTCGGTGTGCCCGACGAAGCTCGATCTAGCACTGACCAGTTTGATGAGGGTTTCCTGGTCAACTTCGAGGGTGAAAAGTCCAGAGTGTTGCGAAGAGTGGCTGCAGACATGGATCTGGGTGAAACTGATAGACCGCATTGGAACCCCCAAGCTGGATACAACAAATGACAGCGAATTATTTGCAAGAATTTCTGGAACCAAACTGCAGCACTTTGTATGTGATTGCCTTCGGCAAGCCAGCCGGCCCATCGCGGAGTAGGTTTGAAAGTTCCTAATTGAAGCACTTGAGTTGGTTCTAATTTTGGTATAAAATAAAAGCTCGTTGGTGTGAAACTATGATATAGGTGGAAGAACAATTTGGCATAAAAGCCGGTTCGTGATGGTTTGCCGGTTGGTATATGCAATCTTGTCACTTTTGGATCATTCATGAATCATTAACCTTCGATTGGATGGGTCAGTTCACCACCAAACTATGGGCCAATGGGGTCATTTACTGTTGTTTTCATGGTCCTTGCCCCTGTCCACATCAATATCCTTCAATGCACATTTTTTCACCATGATGCGCATTGTCCCGGCATCAATCATGCTGGGGTCGGCGGATTTTGCAATTCTGAGACAAACGAGTTGAAAGGCCCCGCTATGCTCAGCTGAAATCTTATGTTCAAGGGTTCCACTCATGACAGCAGTGTTGATTCGGTGTTGATTCGGTGTTGATGCAACTTGCATTCAGGGAACTTGTGATGTTCTGTGCTGGAGGCATATAATTCCACAGCGCCAAGTATTGTTGCAAAGTGTTCTAAATGAACATCTGCATGGCCAAAAACATTTCGAGTCATTGCCTGTGCCTGAATTCCCCTTTTTCTCAGAACCTTCAGAGAGTTTGGTTTTTCAATTTTTTGATCAGACTATCTAGGAGTATCCATTTTTGTTTCCGTTCTGCGCTTTCGACTGCAATGATGTGTTCGTTGCTTGCAAATGCGCGACATGGTGCGCATCGCCTCTGTGGGATCCTCAGGTTGCCACCATCGCCTCTTTGTGTCATGAAGGAACGCATGACGCTGCGACGGTCAATTTCTGGTATTCTGAAAATGGTGGAAAATAGTCGATACCACCAAAATGGTTATTTAATGTGGAACGCGATGATAAACCATGATAAACCAGTGAATTGAAACATATGTTCTCCTAAATTTTCAGAGAAATCCAAACATGTCTATCAGTTTGTACTGGAATTTGGCACCTGAGATGCTACAAGTGCTTTGGTGGTCGCTATTGCTGGGTCTCTTGCTGGAGGCGCAGCTGTTGAACTACAGTGGAATCGTACCCCAAACCCGGTGGTACTTGTTGTATCATGTTTTTGTGACGATTTGGATATGCAGCCGTATGCATGACCCACACACGATACACATTTGCAACATTCAGACATTGGGACGGAGGCTGGACAATTTCCCCAAAAATGACACAGTCGTTGCAAGTCGTTCAAGAGAATCCCACAGACGATGTACCTCTACTTTCTGAACAAATTCTGAACTCTGACCCAACTCTTTCCTGAGTTGCTCTGAGCTACCTCTTCTGTGAACATTGTGAAGCAATTCTTCTCTTCTCGCAGCCGTTAGAAGGCGTCTATAGCAACCATTAGTTGCATTCCATAAACCATGAGTTTATTTAACTAAATCATCAACATCCATCAGCCCATTTGTCGTGGTTCCCACACTGCAGGCGGCATTGCGCGCCTACGAGATCCGGCTCTGGGCCATCAAGGTGCGGATGGGGCCAGAAGGGGCATGCGGAAGACGTTGCAGGAATGATACGAAAGGATTGAAACAAGGTGAATTTGATGGAAGCATATATATGGTAAACATTGGCAAACGGTGACCATGTTCTTAAGTGTCCAATTTGTTGGATCCATGATTTGGTGATTTGGTTGGCATCTAGTTTGAGACATGGTTGCAGAGTTTTGTCCTTGATCTGATTTGACATATTTGAACGGGCCAAACCTTTGTCTCACAGACTTTTGGGAGGACTGTAACAGCAGTGTCTGCTGCAACTGCTCATTGAACTTTCCACGACCTCGTCCAGTGACTGCCGAGCTTAGGACTATGGTGCCATTATTCACGAATTCGACCCGCAACTTGGTGGTCCATAGCCATCCGCTGTGCATCTTTGAAACACATGTTTCACAGCACCAAGGTGGTTCAACTATCGGGCAACTGAGTATTTGGCAGAGCATGGTTGGAAGAAGCGGCTTGGCTGTTTGGAGTGGGTTGAAACTTGTTCCCCGGCCATGTTGGATCAGAACACGTTATTTCATGCTATTTTCTTTAATTAGGGATGTTCACCATGCATGGTACAAGGGTTTTGTCCCCCAAACTCACATCGGACTGAGAAAATTTTTGCAGCATGATGGTGGGGAAAGATGACAGGCTGTAGCCTTGGGTGTGGGTTCGAACCAGTTCCACATGTTGGCGTTTGAACATTGGAATCACTCACGTATAGTAGATAGATGAGAATGACAAACTTTGGGACCTTATTTGCAGCAGTGCATTCTCAAAGTAGTCAGGCAAGCAGATTATTATGGTTTGTGGATTGGTGTACTCTAGCCTTGCGGAACTATAGGTCCATATTTCCGAAGGACATCCTTTGTCTTGGACCTGATCGCATGTTTGATGGGCCCCGCGGTTGCAGTGCCCAGGTTTTTCACGTGGTTTGACCATCAGTCCTGGTATCCCCTGGGGCGGCCCGTGGCTACGAGCCTTGGACTCATTCCATGGGAGTTAGAACCGGGCGTGATGATGGATCCTTTGTGATATCTCAGGCTGATATATTTGATTAGTTGTTTATGAACTGTACAATGCCAGTCTCGCGGCATTGCCGTCATTGCAGCTCGCCTCATTCCACGAAACCAACGAAACAAAATACTTCAGCTTGACTTGACATCTGGACGCAGCATCAGGACCATCTATCCGGGGATGCAGATCACTGCGGTATTTCTCTGGCGCCTCCTGCAAGAAGTCGATAACTCCTGGGATTTGAACCACGTCTGTTGCTATATGCCAGCATGGTTCCTTGGCTACAGACCACAGCCCTGTCGGGACTAATGGAGGACCACTGGACCCTGAAAGGCTTAAAGGTGTTTTTGTCTGGGTGCTAAAGCGTCCCACCCGATCCACTATCAGGGGGTTTTGGATGGTTTTGGTGCTTTGGGGAAATGCTTTTTGAGCACGTTGCAAATCAAAGGCACTTTCCAGTCACAGTCTGACTGTCTCAGTTGAGGTTTGGAGCTGTTTCTTCCGTCTTCGCAGGCCGGACAGACCGCATCACGGTACTGATGGCCCATGCATTTGATTAAAAAACAGAAAAACTCACAGCATGGACAGTTTGCAAAAAAAAACGGAACCTACTTCGATATGCTCTTCAGAGAATGGATCCAGTTTCAGTCCATGTTCTTCCAAAATCCCTTCAGGTGCGGGATCCCAACCCAATCCCAACCCCTTTGAGGTTTGTTGGCCTCGGAATCTGTCCGTGGCGAACGGCTGGGCTTCAGTAGCGTGGTGGCTGGTGGCGTGGCGGCCCGAGCCATGGCCGTGGTGCCGGCGCATTTGTCGAGGTCAGTTGGAGGAGGCACTGGCCGTTGCTGGCGATGCTGATTGATGCACTGGAAAGTTGAGAATACATGAGAATACTATTATTAGATATTATATACTATTATGATATATATATATGGCTATATTTATGATCACGAGTGTTCGGTGAAGATAGCCGAAATGAGGTGGTGACTGTGAATTTCCGCAAGTGAGGCTTACCTACTCTTACCTCAAGTCATCCACCAATGTATAGTGTGTTTTAGTAAGAACCTCTTGCATGAATTATCATGAATTCAATGCAGATAATTTTGGAAGACGACGCAGAGTTGCGTTAACCGGCATTTTCTAGGCATTTAGACGTGCTTTAGGTTTTGCTGGCAACAGGATATGAATCACTGCACTGAGGCCCTAATCGCAATCAGACCGATCCATCAGAATCCATTGCATTTTTTTCACCCATTTACACCTCCGACAAGATTTGCCAGAATTTGTCAGATCCCCCAGCCCCATCCCTCCCTCCATGTGCTCCATGAGGGTTGCCGGGTGCGAGGCTTCGACAATGAATCGGTGGCAATTTCTGCCATGTGCTGCAGCTTTTTCTTCTGGTGCCGCGCCCTGCGTAATGAGAGCAGTTGGCCCATTGCGGCACTGGCTGGGCACCTTGGATGTTGGTTGTGAACCTCTTGGGGCAGGTCACAACTATCTGCAGGTGCAGTAAAATATGATTAAAGGATATGTGATATGAAAGGATAATACAGGACTGTAGAAAATGTCCAAAAAAAGGTGAAGAGTTATACAACTACACAGATGGTGAACATGAGCTCCATAGCGTTTTTTTGGGATGTATAAGGGTCTCAGAACTTAGGACCGCTTACTAAGATTCCAATGCCATTTGCCAATTTGCAAGGTTGGCCTACAGCTACATGGCAGCTTCCTGGGGAGGATACATCTTTGCTCTGTACCTTGGCAGCCATGGACTATGGGCAATGGTAGCTGGGCCATGGGATTCTTCTGCTGATCACTGAGGAATATGATCGGATTGCACGCCGGAATCCTCACACTCTGTGGATCTGCTGGCAATCTCTATGCAGTGGGCTGCTCAGTTTGGACACAGGTGTGCTCAGGATAGGTGGTGTCCCAAGATGCTTTCACGCGTTGTATCGTGAGACCTGCTTTGGCAAGGCTTATAGCCTTTTCTTCGTGGTTGGAACGGTGGGTGCCATGCAGGTGGGGTCGGAGTTGCGGAGGGTTCATAAAGATAGCAGGCTTGAGAAAGAAACATGGCAATGGAGCATCCTATTCCTCTTGGATGCGGGAATACTGTCTAAAAATGGGGATGATTGGAGAGCACTTGAACTCAAGTGACACTGACAAGTGAAGGAGTATGTCTTGTGCCTTTCTTACCGTTTCCATGTCCTCCTTGAATGAAACAGTTCCTGAAGCACAATAGGCTCCTAATTGCTAGAGCCACTCGGAGAAATGGGATCCAACTTTCCCAAGCCGCCCCAGCTTCGCACCTCTTGAGGTGCCTGTGGTTTCATGGACACCTCTGAGATCAATGGAGCAACTGGGACCCCTGGCACTCTTCGGAGTGCTGCAGTTGGTTCAGGCTTGACCTGAGATGTGTACCAATGGTACCCCAAAATCTGATGTTTTTCCATATTGAAATTGCAGGTTGCCTCATTTTCGGACACACATTGACACACTCATATATGATCACCAGGGAAAGGATATTCCAAGAGACCCCAAAAGGTAGGTCTTCAGCGGATTGCAAAACTCATCCGAGCCTTCCAGGTTTACAAGTTGCTTCCGAGAAACCTCAAGCAGTTGCCTCCATTGGTGGCCGTCGGCGCCGTCGGAGTGGTGCTGGTGGGACTGTTGATCCCCTCAGGCGTGGCATGACCCGGGGGATGGGTCAAGATCTATGGGACCATTCGGACCATCGGGGGGATGAGCATCCATAGAACATCCAGAGAACATCCATAAGTACCAGCTACTTGAGGTTTTCTGGGTGTTTCTCAGGGTACAAAGGCAGCCATTAAAAGAAGTACATCCCACTCTTAGAAGCCGTGGATGTCACAAGTTAATGATCTATTGAACAGAGAAGTGAAGCGACTTTTGTCCCACTTCAAAACAAAGATTGAGAACCCAGGCCATCAAAAGAAGTCTTCCAGAAGTTTGTCAAAAGTGCAGATGTGTTGGCAATGTTGTCAACCTGGGATTAACGAATTTAAGGGCTGTTTCTGCTGGGGTTCCCTTTTCAAAGGGCAATACTGCAGCTTGCTTTTTGGGTGATGACTTCCCCAAAGAACTGAATGTAACCTCAACAATCCAAGGTTGGGCCCCATCCTCTTGGATCAACAGCTCCAAGGCATCTTCAGCCCCTTCTCCGCGCGGGTGGCTGCCCTCTTCGTGAAACACACCAAGACTGGGAATCCGCTGGTGGATTCCGTGGCGGAACATCAGCCTGGGAGTGCCGATGCTTATTGGAACTACCTCGGCAACTTGGAAAAAGTGGGGTGAGATCGCACGCTCTTCTTGGGTAGTGATATCGAACAATTCTTCAACGAATCATTTGTGCGGTGTCTGGGACTTTGGTGAAATCGACCTGAGTGGTAGTTGGAATTTCGCCCTTTGTTGATTGGCAAAATTTTGTTGTCTTTGGCGAAGCACGGGTTTCTCCACACCACTCTTTTAAGGTTCTTGTGGGGTACGCCCTGCAGTCGTCCTCCGTAAGGCAAGTTGTGCCTCACTTCGCCCATGGGTTTGGTGCCGCTCCTGCTGCGCCGAAGTGATGGGGCCATTTTTCTTGTGGCGTTGTTTTGGGTGACCTACTTCTTTGCGCAGAAGATGAGAAGGTTTCCTGGTCTGAATTGCGCTGAAGGTTGCTCAGGTTTCCCACGGATGTGCTTGGGATTGGTGCGACTGGCTGGTCCAACCTTTGTGATGTTGACTGCCCCAAGAACCATGCGCGGTGGATGAACTGATTAAAAGGGGTGCTGTAATAGATAGCCACAACAGCAGCTATGATCATCGCTGGCTCCTGCCCAAAATCATCGCCGATATTTCGCTGGCACCTTGCGAAAGCTGTTGTGGTTGCTGTATGTTGCTATGCCCAGGTTGATTATTTTCATGGCGCTGCCAGCATCGACCCTGACAGGCCTGGGGACCCACTTGGGGACTTTACAGTTTTACAGCTTGAGGATCCATCGGATTTCGATTTTTTTTGATTCTTGTTCTAGAAATGCCAAGGTTTTTGCAGTTGCTTGTGGTACAAACGACCCAGAATGCCGATCCCACATTTGACGCAGGTGCTGCTGCCAGTTTCCTTGCCGACTTTGCCATTGCCAACGTTGGACACTTGGGTTGGATTTGTCGCGGTGTGAAGTTTTAGGTTTTACAGTATAAGTTCATTGTTTTTTGTGTGTCTCTCAACATTCAGAATCCCTTCACCCTACACTTGCACTTCATTCAACAGGTCTCCAAATCCGGCCATGTTTCTATCCAAGGATTCCATTCCACCAATCCTTTGCAAAAGACGCTTGCATCTTTGTTGTCCAGCTCAAGATGATCAATGCTGTTAAATGCTGTTAAATGCATGTTAATTATATCAAAATCATCCAAAAAAAAAACGTGCAAGAAAACCACCCTGGACCAACCATTAACCACTTCAACCACCGATCTCCCACCCCATCCGCAACTGAAGGTGTCACGCTCGAGGCTCCAGGCTCTATCCTGGGCTGGATCAATCGGCCGGCGGTGCGGCTGCTACGGATCCTGCTGGCAGCCTTGGCGTGCTGCTTGGATGTGAGGGAAGATGATGGGGATGGGGTGGTGGGGATGGGGGATGGGGATGGGGGATGGGAACTCTCAATGAATTCTCAATGAATCCTCAGTCGTTTCAAAGACTAATCTCAGTTCCGTCAGATCCGAACAAGTTTCCACATGATTCTGTTAGATCATCATGATTCCACATGTTGCAATTTTGTGCCCCCAGAGGCTATGGACTCAAACCGCAGATCGTGGAGTTTTTGGACTTCTGCGAACACAAGGCCCGGTGGACATTGTCGCATCCCCAAATCGTGACCAAGGGGAAGGACGGATCGCTGATCGATGACTACAGGTTTCTGGGCAGCAATTCATGGGAAGGAACTTGGCAGCCGCCGTTCAAACCAGCCATAGCCAGCTTATGCAGGAGTCCTAACATGGTCGTACCCCTATAAATCATCCATTTGAATAGGATTTTCCATTATAAATCTTATAAACTATCCATTTTGGGGTACCCCCATTATGGAAACCTCCATATGTTCACTGCCAGCTGGTTTGGAAACACTGAGGCAAGCCTACACTTGGCTCAAAGACAACACCCCAGAAGATGCCCGTGTGATGGCCTGGTGGGACTATGGCTATCAGATTGCTGGCATCGCAAATCGCACCACCATTGCAGACGGCAACACCTGGAGCCTCAGTTGGGCGTCAGTGCTATAAAGAGCTCACAATAGCCCACACTTATTCTTTGGATGCATTTGGGTGCGTGTTTTGGTGCCACAATTCAAGATGATTCAAAGAAAGCTACATCTTTCATGATGCTACATGGAGCCACATTTGGGATTTATTGAAGGTAATTAGAGGCCTATGCATTGCCACAATCAGCCCCTCAAGCTCTTCCAGCAAAATGTACTCATATGTTTCACCCAAAACTCCATTGCTCTCCTCCCTTCCCAACCATGAAAAACCCAGGAATCATGAGCACATCGCCCTGCTGGGTTTGTGTTTATCCTCTCCATCCTTTGAAGCCCACAAGATCGCCCGGCACCTGGCTGACTACGTCTTGGTCTGGGCTGGTGGAGGTGGTAAGGACGACGTGGGGAAGTCCAAACACATGGCCCGGATCGCCAATTCGGTGTATCCGGGCCATTGCAACGAAGAGGATTGTGATCTCTATGGGGTGTTTCCAGATGGCAAGCCCAGCAAGATGATGGAAGCCTCCCTGATACTTGGCAGGTTTGGCAGTTTTGAACTGTTCTGAGTGTTGAATAGATTCTGCAAGCATTGTACCGATTCGATTTTGGCGATTTCGGATCGGTTCCTTATATAAAGAATTGATTTGGAAAGAATTGGTTTTCGATTCCTCCGTCCGCGATTCTTGCACCGTTTCGATTCGCAGCGATTCGGTTCCTT
>BGPT01001931.1:50539-66192 GCA_003297045.1 Symbiodinium sp. clade C Y103
GTCGATTCTATACATCCCGGTTCCATATTTGCACACACATAGTATATTAGAGAAACAGCGGCCGCAGGGGCGTGGAATTGAAATGAAAGCCTAGATTAATTTTTCGCATTAAAAAGAACATGATAGAAGTAGTACTGCTAAGTTGTAGTTCTTGATCAATTATTTTCAATATCGTTACGTGACTGTTGGTCTACTGGTCCGCGATTCGTATCGATTCGGTTCGTGNGTTGTAGTTCTTGATCAATTATTTTCAATATCGTTACGTGACTGTTGGTCTACTGGTCCGCGATTCGTATCGATTCGGTTCGTGCTCCGGTTCGATTCGGAACGACTCGATTCGAAACAAATCCGGTTCATGTCTGAATCGATTCTTGCTGCATGCGATTCCTAGTCCGGTTCGATTCAAGACGGTTCGGTTCAAAACGGTTCTTTATTTGCCGGTTCCAAGCCGGTTCAATTCCTTAAGTGCAGCGGTTTAGATTCACGATTCGTTTTAGTACCTTCCTGAAGCATGGGATGGCAAGACTCATGACCGATCAAAGTAGAGAGATTACAAGAGAATTCTCACCAGACTGCACTGCATAACCCATCCGTGTATAAACTATACTTGGAGTTAAAAAAACTAAGCCCCGCATCTCATTGTCTGTGTAGATATCTCAATAAATCTGTCTACCTGTCTATATCCATAGGTATCCATCCACATCTCCTCTTTTTCTCCCATCCCAACACCTCATCCTGGCACCATATGGCACCCATTCTCTCAAGGATCTACCGCTTGTGCGGCCGCGGCGCTTTGGATCCCCGGCACTTCCGCGAGGTCTTCGTGAGTCGACACCGCCGCGTGCGCATCGCCGAGGTCCTTCAGGTGTCAGAGGAGTCCCGCAGCTGGCGACAGGACCTGGTGACCAGTGGCAGGAACTGCGATGCCATTGGCAGCTGGTACCTTTGGCACTCAACGTCTGGATGCGGAATGGGGGGATGAATGGAAGGTAATATTGTCGGAAGATGTTAGGGATAAAAATATATAGTGAAGGGATGTGAAAGGCGAATTTTTGAATTCGGATCAGCGTGGTGGAGCAAAGAGCCATGAATTTTGCAGATGGAAGAGTTTTGTGTACAAGAGCAATGACGACAGTTACTTCATCATGATCTTTGTCTTTGTCCTCAGCGTGATCACCTCCATCAGCATCGACATTGTCACTACCATCACCCCAAGATCAGGGTTTTGGAGGTACAGAATGGTTCAAGAATCAAAACTATGTGTTTCTCTCCCTGTACGATGTCGTACTGGGCCTTTCCGGACCTTTCCGGACCAGTCATGAGGTATTGTCCCGGTGGCTACTCTCCCGGCCTTCTGGAATTGTTTGATCCAAACAGCACCGGCAAGGACGGCTTGGATGCAGGGCTAGGCCGTGCAAGTAAGGTAGGTAAGCTGCTAGTACAGATGGATGGCGCACCATTTTCATATATCTTTACTAGTCTTTACTATTGGATACATTTGAATTATTTTGATCGTCTATACTTTGGGTTGTAGTACCACCTATAGATGCGGGTTGTTGTGTGAGAATGGGAGTTGTTTCAGCTTCAAAGTTTCCAATGGTCACCAGCTTTGAAAAAGCCAGGAAGCTTTGGAATACCGCGAAGTCTCCTGGCTGCATCCTCGCATCGCGCTTGCCGGTGCTTGCGTCATTGGTTTTGAACCGCAGCCACAGGGGTGAATGGCCCGATTCAAAGACATTTTGCAGAGACTGTCCATCTATCGTGACTTATGTTACTTATGTTACAGTCAAGATTTGAGAACTGTATTTTTTGTTGAATGGCACCAAACAGAGCATTGGAGGCTTACGCTGCCCGAGTACAAGAGCAATGGAAGGACACTGGGCTGCCCTTTGACATTCTTTGACACAGAGATACACAGACACTGCACTCAGAAACATACGAAACCGATTCATGGTGGTCAATTCATCCTGACATGCCATCGCAATCTCCATTTCCATCATATATCATCATATATCATATATCTGAACCATCTACGGAGCCTCACGATGGCTGCCCTTCGTGAGGAGAAACCTCAGCCAAACCAGGAGGGATTGCCACCTGGTAGTGGCTTGGAGTTATGAGTTTGGGAGGGTTGATGACTTTGATGACTTTGATGTGGACCTGACAATATCCGATTTTTCCATTTCATGCTTTTTCAATCTTTTTCATGCATTTTCCATAGAAGTCTAGAACAAAAGCTGCGGATATGTGAGGGTTCCATAGTTTCGACGTATCCACTGTTGTTGATCGTGGATACATCACCACTTGTATCCCGGTTGTTGGGCGCATGTCCCCATCAGATCCCAACTATTTGTTTGGTAAAGCGAAACATCCCACTTGACTGGATGTTGAATCATGTTGAATCATGTTGAATCATGTTGAATCATTTACTATCCCCATCCATCCCTGTGATTCGGTACTGAACATCCCACATGGTCAGCTCCTCAGCCCTGAGGTTATCTGAACTCCTGCCGTGGATGTTCCATGTCTGGCAAGACGCTGACGTGCACCCACTGCCGGCTACCGGGGTCGCCCTCCCTTCAATCTTCCTTAGAGTTGCTTGCCATGAAGTTGGAATGTTGCAGAAACCTTCAAAGAATGGAAGGCATTTGATAAATGATATAGATAGCAAACTTTCTCCAACAAATTCTTTGATAATACAATCCAGAAAGATAGCCCAATCGCTTGAAGCTTCCTCCAAATTTGGGAGTAGACCTTTGACAACAGCTCCAAAAGACTGCCCAGGCCAGAAAGTTGCCCATTGCCGCAGATTAACAACATCCAAGGGCGCTTGCAATGTGAGCCAAAGCCCAATGCTCATAACATTCCGCCTGGAGGATATCAACAGTCCTGCAAAGGTTGTGAGATGAGGAGCAGCTCGGAGCAAAACACCGAGGGAAGGAACTTGAAACGAGGATGGGTAGATGGGTTTGTGCTGAAATTTGAGGTACCCGAGAGTTGCCATGAGGGGGGGGCATAAATATGGGAAAATGATGATCAACCATCGAATTTGGAGACAGCCGGAGGAGACCTTGGTGTGGAAGCTGAACGCCTCGCTAGGACTTGGATGTCATTTGATCAGATTTTCTGGCACAGGTTATAGACAGATGATCTTAGTTTCCATTTGTATGAGTACGGTACAATGCTGATCGGAATTATTTTTTGTTGCCGTTTTTGTTCCGCAAATCTTTCCCTCTTCAAAAGTCCCATATCTTGCAGGTTTGAACGGTGCCAATTGAGTGAAACCAAGGCACTGGTGAGGAGGAAACACTCTTCTGCAGCCATTGCTCTTCAGCCTCTGGAAACCAGGTCGATGATTGTCCGGGCTGTAGTTGAAATCCATTGAACTCGAAATAGAAGTTATCCGCACCAAGCAAGTCTTCGAATCGGAGTTTTCTGGAAGATTTGATTGGGCTAGGACCGGCTAGGAAGAGTGATGAATTGCAAGCGTTGATTCTGGACTGGCCGATACTCCTTGCATTTGAAGTGAATGAAGGCACTCTATGATGGTATCACTGAGCCCCCTGTCAGTGGTACGTAGAGTTGCAGGGCAGAGTGATCTTAAGTTTTAAGCCGTGCGCAGCAAAAATGGGTATGGTATGGTGCATGAACAAGCCTGTGCTTGGGGCAACTGGACTATGACTTGATTCAACCATATTCAGCCCATCCTTTGGAGTCAGAGAATTTTTGACACCCGGCCACCCACCATTCTTCGAGCCGCACATCAATATTCATGTCAGGTTCCAACCAGCTTCGAGCCAAAGAATTGCCCGAAGCCGGCGAAATTGGACAACGACAACGGAAAGCTCGTGTGCAACGGAGAAGCTTGGCTCATTCGCTGGAAATGATGATTATAACATATTATAAAGCTGTAACCAACCAACCTCCCATCATTGGATCCGCTGCCTGTCATTCTGTTCATCCCAGGTAACAAATGATGCAGCATGTCCAGATGGACCATACCTGCAATCTTGTGGCCCGGCTGAGCAGTGCACCCCAATGTTGTGCAATCATCGATGGGCTGCCCAACTGAGGTTATACTGTAATGATTATGTGTCAGAAGTATCAGACCCAAGAATGGATGGTTTGCAAGCTAATACGACAAACGCAACGGAGGTTTATATAGACTAAATCTAGCACTAAAAGCGACCAACAAAATGGATGGTTTAATAATACAACATAATACAACGATGAATAGCAATGACCAACAATTTCCAGACAATTTCAGGCTATTTGAAGATATTTCAATTGGGTCCAGGACCTCCGACTGGACAGATGCCCCAGCCGCAGGCCAGGGATGCCACCTGTCCGGCTCGGTGGTGGTCTGCCCCCTCTGCCGGCGCGCTGATGGGCGGCAGATGGAAGCCAGCCATTCCATGGAGACGTGCACTCGGCCGGCGCGACTGGAGAACCAGGATGACATGGGTAAACTGGATGGGTAAAAATTGGATAAGTCGAAACCATTCAAAAACTCACTGGATGGTGAATGCCCAAAATTGGATCATTCTGATAATTGGGGGAATTTTTCCTTCAAACTTTGGATGGTTAAGAGCAAAAAAGACCAATGGATGGGTTTGAATCTTTTTGAAACATGCTCCACGTTTCTTATATAAAAGATGATGACAACACACATATATTGCTATATTTCTCCCTTTGTCTCTCTTCCATCTTCTCCAAGATGTGGTTGTCCATTATTGTCCCAGATCATGCAATGATTCCGAAGCATGTTGGATGTTCAAAACTCGTGCTTTACTCCAGGATGGTCGACTCGTTTGTAGCGGAGCAATTGATGGACCTTACAAGAAGAGCTGTTCGCAATGTTCCTTCGACTGATGAGAAGGGGACACACAGCACTTGAGTTCAATGTTTTCTGTTTTTGCCATGGCATGAGCCATCAGATTGCATCGTTTGCGCCAAAAGCAGTGCTCTTGTCTCGGAACTCGGAGCACTTACCTGCCTTGGTTGGTCGAATGTTTGGTTGTGATGACAAGCATTCAACGTGAAGTGCCTTCGCTGCTAAGGGTGCCCGATGGTAGAAGTAGCGAAATACCAAAGTTCACTTTCCCAAAGATTGATCTCTTCAAATCCTCCTCAATCTTTTTCCTTCAAAGTCAGGTTCAACAGTGTGTACTGAGGTCAACAGACCGGTGACTTCCTGACCTGTTCCTTGGCATTGACGGTCGGGTTTAACACTTGCAGTCTCATGAAGGGATTGGGAAAATGTGGTATTAAGATTTAGCAAGACTTAGCAAGGGGTGTGAAGTCAAAGCATTCAAACCACAATTCTTGAATGTCACCGAAACACCAAAGACCCATCTCATCTGCTTAATTAATTGTACACATCCGTGTTAACAGACCTGAAGGCTTTTTGTCTCAGAGTCAGACCCAAGGAAATCTCATGACTCATAGTCTTGAATGAACCTAGCATCCAGAGATTCCCAACCTGATACATGGGATTGAATCCAACAGGTGTATCGACAACCTTGCTGGACTTTTTGAGGGAGCAAGAAATATTTCGGAAGGGCTTGTGGATCTATTGGCTGAGGCCAATGTGGGCAGTCAACTGGGAAGTCGTTGGAATCCTCTTACGACATCTCCCGCTGCCGCAGCCCAGCGGAGCTGCATAACCTGGAGGGAAGATTGACGCCTGGCAATACCTGACTGGGCGGACCACCCAACCAACTAGTAGACCGACATGGAAAGATGATACACAATTGCTTTTTGATGCTTTTTAGAGGAGCTGCCTGACACTCTTCAGTGTGAAAGCGGGGGTCGCAAGTTGGTATTTGGATGTGTTTGAGATATCAGAAAGGGCTTCACCAGTGGGGGGCTAGGGATTTGTGAGTCACGGTAATGAAATTCAGCCACTCAAAGTTGATCCATTTTTGGCAGTATGATTTTGGCTGCGATGTTCATGTACTAGTCAAATACCCAAGATTAATATGAGAACCTGAAGCAGTTGTGTTGTTCTTTCAAAATTTTGGGGTTCAAAGTTCCTTCTCCACCATCCATATAATCCTTGGCCCCATGGCCATTGCTGACACCAGGACCTGTCAAGGAGTACCCAATGGCAGAGGACTTCCGCAGGGCCCCTATTTGGAGACCTGCCAGGGCTGTCATCTTGTGAAGGACTGCAGAGATGCTGTTGGCACAATGAGAATTCTAGAGACCATGACATCTTTGAAAGAATGCAGATTGGGGGCATCATTTTTACATCCAGATCTTTTTCATATCATCATTCAAGTTGCTGAAAAGTCTGAATTCTCAACCTCGCTTTCTCCTGCTGTGTTGATTTGCCACCAATCTTTGTTGCGGTTCCTTTTTATTGTTGCTCCCAGTTAGAAGTACTTGCTGCCGGATGGGGTCCAATCGCAAGGAGAGCCTCACTTGCAGCCATTGCCTCAATGACGAGGGCCGGCAGGTGGAAAGTAGCATGGTCCATGCGGAGGCGGAGGGCACCGCGGCAGAGTCGAGGTTTCCGTTGGAGAACCTGTTCTATTCTTGGGAGAGGTTTCAACAAGGAGCATTCCAAGAGTGTTTTTGATCCAGCGACCAGTGTAGCGATATTGGGAAGAATATACAGATATATACAGAAACAGTGATTCCCAAGTATCTTAAAGGCATGTGTTTTTAATATCTTTGACCACCATATATGATGAACATATATGAACATACGATATCATATGCTATACGGTGCTACACGATCATACACGTATAAAATCGTATAAACATGTTGAATCGTCAGAGTACTCAAACCGTGTTTCAAACAGCTGCAGGTGGCCAGCTGTGTGTCGCAGCAGCTGAAGCCTGAAAATTTGAATGGGTTGCTTCGGTGTGTCAAAATGTGTCAAAGGCGCATGATGTTGGAGGATGCTTCGGGAAACCAGAGGATTGCCAGAGGAAAACCATGATAAAACCAGAATTCGTGGAGTTTGACTTCCAAGGGCAATTGATTGCCATTTGCGAGAGTATTCCCAAAATGAAGGATCTGAAACATCAAAGAAGGTCAGGCATATGTTCAATTCTTTTTTTGAACGAGGCAATGGACTCTATTGTTTGGGTTATCATCATTTTCAATCAATCAGCATGATTTTACATGTCATCTTCCATGTCTTTTACCAAATATGCCAAAGATATACTGATGATTTTGGTAATAACCATCACTTCGACCCCTGTCACCCAGTGTTTCTGCAGCTCCGGCTCTCCGCGGAAGTGGGCCGCGGTGCCTGTGCCTGGGGAGCTCCCGCCAGGGCGGCTCAGGAGGGTTTCATGGGAAAAACCTGGGCATATCCTGGGCATTTATCGCATTTAAAATTTGTAGGGGGTTTATGATGGTTGATGTATATAACTGATAAAATATAGCGGGTTGAATGTGGTTTGATGGTGGTTAAGATGTGGAATCCCCCATTTGATGGCGGCTTTGTCATGGGGTTTGATCACGTTTCATCAACAAAAAAAAGGGAGTTGTTGGTGTGGGCATTGATGCGGAAACTAGGTCACCACTAGACATATTTATTCTGCCCCAGACCAAAAAGCAACATTTGGCCATCTTGGACTCCCTTCTCAGTACCCAACCCTGCTGGAAAACTGCAGTCGAGGTTTCAGCTGGGGCCATGGATCCGCAGAATCTTGGCAGTTCGATGAATTGGTCCACCCAAAAGGGGGGTATCCTCCGATTAGTTGGCCAATTGACCCTCTAGTAAACTAACATGGCTATTGAAAATTGCCATTTATAGTGGATTTTCCCATTAAAAATGGTGATTTCCCATAGTTATGTTAGTTTACCAGAGGGTAAAAGGGGCACATGATGATTGCCCATGGGATTTTGGGGTACCCAAGTCTTGGACAAGCCCAGAGCTGGTCCCTAACATCAGATCGTAAATCGGATCATTTTTTGATGCGTGTCATACTTGTGGATATACAGTGGTCTGATAGATGGTACACCATACACTTATATATTTAGCACTTGTGGATGTAATATGTGTATATATATACATATCACATACATATATTATCATTAAATTATATAAGATAAAAATTGATTTGTCATACAAGCCCTACCCGGCCCTACCATTTACATCCACGAGTTGACAGGCTCAGAGGATCTCACGTCCAATGCGTCCCAGGGCGATGCTGCAAGCCTTAGCGGCGCTGGATGACCAGACGTTACTCGCTGCCAGGAGCTCAAGATGTGATGGTGAAACATCTTCATTTTGGTTTTCGCTTTGGAGGTTGGGGGTATGTCTTTGTTTGTGACTTCACCATACCTTTCCTCATCTTTTCTCCCAAACTGGTTTTCTCTACACCCAAAACTTTTAAAAAATTAGGCAAACCTGCCATAAACCTACCATTTTGGAGATTCTCTCCATCCCAGCCATGGTCAGTCCTTGGGGCCTTGGGGGTTTATGCCAGGTCATCACTGGCACCTTGAAGGAACGACCCGAACTTGCACCTGGAGTGGTCAACGGTGCAGTGCCGGCCGGGACAGCCTGGGGGGTGCCGAACTGGTTGGGGGAGTAGTGAAGTAAAACCCACTGCCACAAAGATGATAGATATGATGTGATATGGTTATATACATATTACCCATTTCCTACTATGTTTCTGTTGCCATGATTTAGATATGGATCAAAACCCAGAACACAAGGAACCAGAGTTGAATTTTGGCAGTTTTTGGAAGTATTCTGGAGTACCCCCAATTTTCCTACCCAAATGCATCCGAGATCCCACATTTTCAGGACACCCCAATGGAAGTTTGCCACACAGCCCTGGACAACGGTTGACCCAAGGATCTCACTTATGCCCCAGCAGACTCGCTGACCAAGCGACGGGCGTTGGGAGCTGAAAGGTGATTACAGGCCCAGAAGAACGATGACTTTGGGGAATGGTTTGGAAGTGGACGAGATGGCATCCAAATGGATCAATTCTTTGGTAAGATGATCATTTCATATCATTTTCGATCATTTTTGCTAAGTTTTGCAATCATTGAAGTTTCACTGAAACTCTTGACACTTCTCTTGCAACGTGTGGATGTAATCAGCCTCCCTGGCCGTCAAGCACCTGAGGACCGGACGGATCCTGCAGGTGAACTCCGGCAATGGTGTGGGCTTCATTGATTGCCCCGAGTTGAAGGTGTTTGGAAATCTGGTGGGGAGAGGGATGGATCAATAGCCATGGGAGCGCAAACATCCAGCCACTAGCTATTTTGCCGCACATTGCAGGGTTTCAAGCCATACACATGTGCTAATTGGAATTCGACGTACTTGACAGTTGTGAAGTCACCTTGAGTCCAAGCAAGCGCGATTGTCCAAGCTGCAGATCATAGCTGAGATATCAGGCGGTCTTTCAAACCGATGTCTATGTGCACAAGAATCAGGCCAGACTGCACAATACGATTGCAGTAGGATGTAGATTTGAAAACAGAGTATCTCCAAAATGGATCCAAATGCCTGTTTCAATAGAAAATTATCAATGAAAATCATGATGAACCGATGAATTTAAGGGTACGTACTATTTTCAGACCAACCCATGTGGGCAGACGTGGCGTCAACGGATTTTTCATTGCGGCATGGAGAAATCGTTGGAGTCACAGTGCTGCTTGAGGTGGGAGCGCTTCCCATTGGCACCGAAGTTAATTTTGCCATCTTGCTCAGCAAGGACGAAAGAAGGGCAATGAGATTGCACTTTGAACGTCTTTGATCCTGCCAAACTGGGTCTAGATTTTTTCTTGCAACTTGGACCGTTTAAATTACAGAGATAGCAGCTGGAAATCTGCATTTCACGAACAATCATCTACCCCTAGCTGTGGATTTTCCACTGTCATCATATTGGATGCAGTTGGATTCCCACAGGGTAACTGACCAGTAGCTGGCGTCAAATTATTTACAAGCAGTGGAGTACCGAAAGGGCAAGCTGATCAGCGACTGGCAAGTCACAGTATTTCAATGTATTTTGCACATACAACACATCATCAAACATCATAGAACGTCAGATTTTTCCCTAAATGGCCACTTGGGAGGCACACCCCATTTTCAGACCGCATATTTGATAGTCCACAACATTCCACAACATCCCAGTCGCAACCAGGACATGAAGCCGCAGGCCTTTGATTTGCAGCCCACAGGCCCATACGGGGGTTTCCGTGTGGCATATGGCTGGTGGATCCCCAATAGCTGGATGATTTAGGGGTACCCCCATGACTTAGGAAACCTCCATATATTTAGAATTATTTAGATTTATTTAGATGTATATGTGGGGATCATTTTTTTGTGATTTCAAAGATGTTCAACTGTTAACTTATATGTTCAAGTTGTTCAAACCTATTTCGGCTGATGACCCCAACCACCAATCAGTCTTGCTGAGCTAAAAAAAAGGGCTTTGGACACTGTAGTTTGCAAGATCAACAGAAAAGATGGGGGATATGCAGCAACAAAGCATGGAGCCGACTTGAACATCTTCATGGGTCATTGTCAAGAGTCAGTCATTCCAAAGCAGCTCACGACCCTCGACAGGTGCTTCCCAATTTATGCGCTTGGAACTTAGACGACTTAGATCTGTCTGTGATGTGCTGTAGACGGATACTGGAGCAAGATGGAGCGAGTCTTCGAGGCAGCTGCATTTGATGAAGCTGCATTTTTGGCTTCTGATGTTTCTTTCTTGAGTTGGAGAGCAAAGATACAATCCAAAATAAGCAGAATTGCCAAAGCAACGAGCATCAATGGAGCTTGTGTGGCCATCGTTGCGGCAGGGGCAGAAGGAGCATACGAAACCAACCTGAGGATACTGAGCATACTGAGCCCACTGAGCAGCCGAGCAAGTTGCCTGAAAGAACAAACCTCTACAACACTTTTTCCAAACCTCAATCTACCCAGCTTGGAAGGGACGTGTCAAAGTGACACAACAAAGAGTCCATCATGGCTGACGATGGCGCTTCTGCGGTGGTTGCTGATGGCTACTGGTGTGCAACACTAGGTGGCCTCGGGTCCAAGTGGTTTACAGCAGATCTGATTGGTGGATCGAATCCATTCGAATCCTGCACGATGTTGCACAAACTTCCGGGGAAACTACAGTCCTTAGTGCAGTCACAGATAATGATCAACGTGAGGTGAGTGAATTATCACAGTTTGAAGCGCATGGAAAACTGCATGGGACAAGGTTGTTTTGATTGTTGCCATCATTTGCCATCCACTTGAAGCTTTATCAGGAATCGACCCCTTGGAGACCATGTTGATGGGAGAACAACGGCTGGCAGTTTCCGATATTTTCTCGTGTTCAAGCCTACTGTACTTGGGATGAATCCAGGGGGCTGGAATCTGAGATAGATGGATCAAGCATCAACCAGATGATCTTGCTCATGTACAGTATTTCCATTTGCATTATTTCATTCCCATTGACAACATTGACAAATCCCAAATTATATTGTCCTCCACGATATCCCAGCTATCTCCCGCATCATTTGGTCCCTCCATGGCACCATTTCCGGGTGACCATCAACGGCCGGTCGCAGCTGTCGCAGCTGCCAGGTCCCTTGTTGCTGCTGAAACCTCCAGCGCTGTCGCTGCATCTGGCGCCGGTGCCGGAGAAATTGATCCGATGCCCGGCTGCGCTGCTGTATGTAGCTGTGTTTCAAGGGGCAATGATCCGATCAACATGTTGAGGATGTTTCGAGGGAAAAGCAACGTGAGTGTGGAAAACAAAATCACAGACAAGAACTGAAAGTGGTTGTTGCAAACGTGACAAGAAATCCTTTCGAGACTTAAGGACCCCTTGGAGCTGTCACGACCTTGTGGGGCACCCTGCTGCTGAATGAGCCCTTGAAGGTAGGAACCGGATCAAAGAATCCAACGGGGTGATTTGCGTGAGATTTAATGGGAAACACTGCTTTTGGATCCAAAGTTGTGGGTTTTCCATGGTTTTCCTGCATTTCTTCCCATTGACCAAATCCGGTAGAGAACGGATGGTTGCTTTCTTCCTGATGCAACTGACATGTTTGCAAGATGCTCATAAATTCTGGCAGTATCCGTGAGTTGAACGAAGAGATTCCTTCAATCCGATGTGCACTCAGTACAACACCCAGGTCTAAATGCATCCAACATCCAACTGTTTGTGACTTCAGCATCGAGGTCCAGTGCCTTCAAGCGTAGTGCAATCATTCTTCAAGCCCTTCAACGTTTGCAGTGATTGGAACGTATGACACTCTTGAAGTACTCATGACCTATGTTCAAAGATAAATTTACCACATTTTGGTGGAAGCCCTGTTTTTCAAGAACCCACTTGTATAGTTTTTAATCATTTTTCATTACGCTTTCTCACACTTTTCAGTGACACAACTTGCCACATTTCCATGCCGCCAGGGGCAGCTGGGACAGAAACGGGTGACCTCCTTGGTCTGTGGCATCAACAGCGTGGCCAGTGCTGGCCTCGCAGTTTCTTGGATCCAGTGGATGTCGTTGCTGGAGATCTCAAGAAATGAGGAGTCCAATGTACTTTTATGACTGATATGATATGATACTGAAAATAATCTAAAATAGAAATATTGTGAAATACATATTGTAGATTGTAATTACTAGTACTAGTAGGAAATATAGACAACTCACACATTGTACCAATATGACATATATGCTGGAAATAGGAAGTACAATAGCATGAAGACATGCAGAAGAAAAAAATGATAATCTACGGAACGATCTATACCATGGATAATCTACTATACTGTACTGATATGATCTGAGAATCTGGAGACTCGAATCTGGAGACTCTACTACAGGATGTAGCAGCATTGACGACTCAGGCCCTCACTTTCATGGCGCCGCAGCGGACACTGCTGGCTGCCCTGACTGTGCAAGTGGAGCCTTGGACGGAGAGTCGTTGGGGGACGTTCCAACATGGTACGGTTCCAGCAACTGGGTGCCAAAAGGAGCCACCTTATTCATATCTAGTATGCGAGATCTGTATTTGAGGGTCTCATAGCCAATCTCTTACCGAAAACTAGAAATATGGTACAGTATCATCCAGCTGCAGTGTGCCACTTTAATCCTTCGCCCTGCTCGTCCTTTGAACCTGAGCTTGCTACCAGTGATTGGTTGGCCCTGCCACTGTTCGAAACATCTGACCTGGCAGCTGCACCTTCAGGCAGGTTTCGCCGCATGGCAGGCGAGAAGTGTACTTTGAGGAGAAAAAAGTGAGTTGCGCAGCTGCGCGGTGGGCGAAATCCACTGAGACGAGTTTATTTTTGCCAAATTTCGCAAAATGAATACATTACATACATGGTAAATCACCATTTTTGATGGGAAAATCAACCATAAATGGCCATTTTAAATAGCTATGTTAGTTCACCAGAGGGTAATGTGTATGTAAACTAATTCAGATGTCTGTAGACTGTACGTGGAACCTGTGAGGTCCGTTCCCAGAGAGGTGGTAAGGACGTGCAAAGACTTTCCTTCTGTAAATGCTTTCACAAATGAGACATCTAAATGGGTCAGCATTCACAATCCTTCACAACAATAGACATGACAAGACCAAAACATGGAAATGATGACATGATGATGACATGATGATGACATGATGATGACCCCAGAAATAATCCATGGAATCCCGGTGGAACTGTCTGATCTCAAGGTCCTCAAGGCAAGGGCCTTCCGGGGCTCCCTGGCGCGGCAGGGGACCCCGGAAACAGCGGGGGATGTGACGTGATATGTAACAAGCCAAACACATACGGATGCTACACTCAAGCCATCAGAATGTTCGAAACCATGAAGTACGAGCATGGGAAACATGGGGATTTGATAGGTAAAGGTAGCTTGAATTTACCTGGTTGATTGTTATGAGGGATTGTACCATGTTGTACAACATGGTTTGTTGCACTGCCCATCTACGTGATCCCTTGAAGGGCTCATTTTTCGCTTTGCAATCTGTCCTGAAGGGTCTTGCCGATGGCATGTGTCGGAACCAGGCGTACAACATGAAGGGCGGCTGGGGGAAATGATCGTGGCGGATCAGACGTTGCCAATAGCGCAGATGCCAAAAGCTGCGCCCATGGAAGGATACCACTGACTGACAATTTGCAGCAGTGAACTTCCTTTCCCCGAATTGTGAATGTGGATTTACACTGTATTTATTTGATTTTATTGTTTTTATTTGGGAAGACCGTTGTTTCCTGCAAATTTCCCTCGAATGATCCTATCCTCACATGCAATGATTGAAAGACGGCTGTTGCCCTTCCTTCACAGACTTTGATTTGTCAGCTGGTTTCAACAGTATGAAAGTGAGATTTCTGGCTTAACATTGTGGGGCATCAGGGTTTATATTTCTTTTGCACATGCTGTACTCAAGATTGAGTTTCTAACCTCTTGCAAATACCGCAGCCAAGTGGCACATGAATCAGGAAACTCTTACTCGCGCCACGCAAGTTCGCGTGGAAGTCCTGACAGTCAGACGCAATCCCGGAAACATCAAGACATCCAACGCCATCCAACGCCTTGATCCGAAGATGAAGTCCTTTGGATGTGTCAGAAGCAGAACCATAGCACCTGATCAGAAAACATCCAATTGCGAAAAGCAAACGATTGCTGCTATGGCAATAGACAGAGCAATGCCCAAAGAGGTTTGGAATGGTTTGGAGTTGGAGTTGGGCAGGAAATGAGACAGGCACATAAGGATTCGAGGTACCACAGTGATTCTCAAACAGTACACATTGGTCAAGATGTGTCTCATCAGTGTGTGTCTGAAAAATGCGGATCCTACACACCCTGAAAACAAATGTGGGCATTGAGCGTTTCGACCCAAGAAGCTGCAAGATCTGCAAGGCTTTGCCAATCGGATTCCTATTTGGCCGCAGGCAAAACGCTGCCATGGGCGATGTCTCAGGCCAAGGGGTCACGGGGCAAAGGTGCTGGCAGGGCTGTCCCAAAAGCCATGAAGTCACCGAAATGGTAATTTCAGTTGGACTGTCCCCAAATATCCCCAAATGATCCCAAATGCACTATGTCCTCAAGCCGTATGTTCTAGAATACATAGAAGAGACCCTCGGCCATTGTTGGCTGACATCCCTTGTAGTCATCCTGTTTATACAACTATCCCAGAGCTGCTGACAGGTTGATCCTGTTGGTCAGCATTGTCAGCAGCTTTGGAAACGTTCAGAGGTGCCTCCAGCGGTTCAGGATGGGGATTGGCAATAAATCCTGGATAGACGATCTGACCACCATAACTCATGACTTGCAAATTGCAAACTCCTGGTCCTTTCCAAGCTCAACCTCCACATCTTGGCCTCCAGGCAGTAGCTTCTTCCCCAATGGGTGAAACCTTTGCCCCAGCCGCCATGCGATGAAGGTCATGGGTGCAGAGACGGATGCTGGCCGTGTTGCCCTTGGCCAATTTGGCCACCGGCAGTCCACCTGCAGCTTGGCTTGATGCGATGATTTTGGCGGGTGCAGTTTGGTGCATTTTGGTGCATTGTTCCTGAAAAGACGCATTGCATCTCATGGTACCCAGATTGCCCCACATTGCCAGTTTCTAGTCGTTTTTTTTCCCGAGAGCGTCTGCGAAGGGTTTTTCGTAAAAAGAGATCTGCATTATTACATTCTCATATCTTCACATCTGCATATCTTCACATCTGCACA